>APFE030520011.1:481-15958 GCA_000404065.3 Pinus taeda
GGCAGGCAGCCAAGAGGATTCTAAGGTATGTGAATGGAACGAAGGGGTTTGGTATTTTATACTCCTCTTTTGAAAGTTTCATGTTGACAGCTTACACGGACAGTGATTGGGCTGGAAGTGTTGATGATAGGAAAAGCACATCAGGATATGTGTTTCATATGGGATCGGGAGCCATCTCATGGGCTTCCAAGAAGCAACCAGTTGTGGCTTTATCAACAGCAGAGACAGAGTATGTGGCAGCAACAGCAGCAGCATGCCAAGCAGTGTGGCTGAGAAGAGTTCTCAGAGATTTGTGTCATGAACAGGAAAATGGCACAACCATTTACTGTGACAATAGCTCAGCAATATTTTTGTCTAAAAACTCTGTTTTTCACAAAAGAACAAAGCACATAGATACCAAATTTCACTTCGTACGTGAATTGGTTAACAATGGTGAGATTGTTTTGCAGCACTGCAGAACAGAGAATCAGCTGGCTGACATCTTGACAAAACCATTGCCAAAGAAAGGTTTTGATCATTTCAGGAAATGCCCGGGTATGCAGCAGTTGAAATTAAGGGGGAGTGTTGGAAATTAATTCCAACTGCAGATCTGATCTTTAGCAATTAATTTCAGATTATCCAGAAGCCGCAAAAGTCCACTGATATTTTGCACTTTAAATGAACATTAAAGGTGCAGAAATTAATTCCCCTGCAACCGACTTATTTCCACCGAAAGAAAAGACATCACCGCCCTCTGCAATAAATACACAGATAATTATCAGCAGATATTTTGCTTAGTTTATAGTTTAACTCAGATATTTATTTTTCCTATAAATGTAACGCACAACAGTTTTGTTAATTCATCAGGCAGTGCAAAAGATTTCTAAACAACAGTTCTGTTTTCTGTCTGAGTTTTAGAACAGCAGTTCTGTTTCTGAGTGAAGGTTAGAAGAACAAGAGTGTGTCTCTTCTGTAAATGCACAACAGTGCTGAACCTATGATTTTCTGAGATAGAAAATCGATTTCTGGAACTGAAGCATTCCTCTTGTAACAGCTAAGTTTACTGTATCAGTTTTGTTTACTGTTTAAGAAATACAAGTTTACTGTTTTGCTGATTTTCAGTTGCTGTTACACCAACTGTCAAAAACACTTTGTTATTTCTCTGCAAGACTATTAGTGATTTGACGCCCCTTGCTTTAGTTGCTGTTACACCAAGCGTCAATTGTCTCACTGTAAATTCATAAGTGATTTTGACGCCTAACTTCTTAAAGTGACTTAGCGTCAAAATCGTGTTGCTGCAACACCAGTTACAGCAACACAGTTTCCAGTTTCCTGTTGCTGCAACACCAGTTACAGCAACGCAGTTTTCTGTTTTTTTCTGTGTTAATAGAAACAGAGTGTTATTTCCTGTTGCTGCAACACCGATTCTTGTTGCTGCAACACCAAGTCCAGAAAACGAAATTATCAGTTTTTGTGCTGAAACAGAGCAGTTTTGAATTGTCTGTTTGTTAAGGAATTTAGCAGAAAATTCCATCATATCAGAGAGTTGTTCTATGATGTTTTGTGTTATGGAATTCACCATAAAATTCCAACACCTCAACCATAACTTGGTTACCCATCCTTGGCAGACCATTTATATAGGCTCAAAATAAATCCACTTTATCTGCTTTCTCTGTCTTTTCAATTGAAAGTTCAGCGTAATTTCCTGAATACCTTCCTCAACAAATAAAAGTGTCATGAATATAATTTCTAGCAAATCGAAGTTTATCACATATCAGAATTCATGTTTAATTTCAGTCTCAAGGAACATAATGCAAAATCATTTTTCAGTCTCACCGACTTACTTTTCTTGAATGCTCTGATTCATAAGTGCCTTTTTGTTTTGAATTCATTTGTGTGCTGATTATTCCATTGTCCCTAAAATTGTCGAAACTGTATGAGCGCCGGTTTGCTCTCCTTTCACATTCTTCAATACAGGAACCTTGATTATATGGATGAGACAAAATTCCTCTTTATCCACACCACAGTCATTTTAAGCTTCAGATTATACACAATGTTTATCTTTATCTTTATTTTATGTTCGACTTTACAGACTAAGTTTGTACTCTAGAGTTTCAACCTACTCAGACACGTTTGGGATGCATGTTCTTTGGTGATGATCTTGTATCCACCCCAGCCATGCTTTGGGTTTACCATCCTTGGCAGACCATCTATGTAAGATCAAAATAAATCCACTCTCTGCTCACTCTGCCTTTTCAATTGAAAGTTCAGCATGATTTCCTAAACATAATTCTCAACAAATAAAGTTTACCACATATCAGAATTCATGTTTAATTTCAGTCTCAAAAAACATAGCATAAAATCATTTCTCAGTCTCACCTAGCTGCTTATCTTGAATACTATGATTCACCAGAGTCTTCTTGTTTTCAATTCATTGTGTGTGATTATATCCTTGTCCCAGAAATTGTGGAAACTGTATGAGCTCTTGTTTGCTCTCATTTCACATGCTTCAATACAAGAACCATAAAGAGTCTGGATACGGTTATTGATCTATAGCCTTGATTATATGGATGGGAGAAAATTGCTCTATATCTATACCATGCTCATTTTAGGCTTCATATTATTCACAATGTTTTTCATCATAAGTTGGTCTTCTAGAGTTTCGCCCTACTGAGTCTCAACATCTACAATTAATTCCTGTAATTATGGTTTCTGTGCACTGAGATATAGCACTAAAACCATTATCCTTCTTGTTTCCTTTGGAAAGTTCTTGTTCCTCCTTTGCATGTGCTGTTTATCTAAATAAGGAGGAGCAAATTGGATATGTTAATATCAGACTTATTGAGAGCACAAATTATAAAAATTGTAGCTATCAGCATGATATTAGTATCCTGAATGCTTCCTCAAATTTGTGAAATGTATCAGATCTATTCCAGAAGGTTTATTTGGTCGTCAATTTAAGCATGCGAAAGCTTTGACATACCAGTTAGACACTGAGAACTCTCTCTTTCCACCAGACGAGATTGTAACGTAGGATAACATTCAAGGATCAACGTTATGAGTCTGCCAAAGAAGATATTGCCGCAAACGCTATTTATTGATTAAGTCAACCATTGCTATCATTTAAAAGAATAATAAATGCCACGATAAAAAGAAAACAACTGATAAATGGGTATCAATGCACAGGAAAAATCTAATGTCTGCTTGGGAATATTAAATGGCACTGCAATAGGTAATGTGGACACAAATATTCTTGGAATTGTTGTCTATCTGTGTTTTTGTCTGGCTGATTGTTTTCCAAACTTCTCATGAATGACCTTGGGTGGGCTTGTATCCAGAGCAGTTGAGGCATGCTCTCAATCTCGATGTTGGTGATGTTATTAAGAGAAAGTAACAAAATTGTTTTTCATTTGCAGATATATCTTTGCAAGGGCACCTTGTGGTTTATGACAATGAGAAGTGGGCTTGTATCCAGAGCAGTTGCGGCATGCTCTCAATCTCGATGTTGGTGATGTTATTAAGATAAAGTAACAAAATTGTTTTGCATTTGCAGATATATCTTTGCAAGGGTACCTTGTTGTTTATGACAATGAGAAAAACCAGATGGGCTGGGCTCATACAGATTGGGAAAGGGATCCCAAGTTCTGAACCTTTTCCATATTTTATCTGCCAATCTTATTCTATAATATTTACTGCAATTTTTTTTTTTATTTTTCATGTTGTAATTTTTTTATTTTTATTTTTTATTTTCCATATATAAATTTGTGCAAGAGATATAGAAAACTAAGAATTAATAACTAACTTTTCCTAAGTGTAACTTAAATTGCATTTTTTATTTGTCAAATAAGCTGAGTAGTTATATTTAATTTTTTTTTGAAGTTGCATTTTAGAAATCTTTCCTCATTTATACCTAGTACTACATCACTGCTTCCTCTTCTTTGTGTCTTGTTATTCCCTCTGATAAAAGCACTACCAATGATGACCATGTTTTGGAGTTGAACAGAGAAACTTTTTCCCTTTATTATTTTTACCTTCTCAATAAACAAAATAAAATGAAATAGATTGGTTGGGTTGCTCATATGATATATTGCACTCATATTTAATGATGTTTAATATATGTTTGGTTTTCTTTTAACTTCTCAATAAATAAAATAAAATGAAAGAGATTGGTTAGGTTGCTTGAGGATATATTGCACTCATATTTAATGATGTTTAATATATGTTTGATTTTCACACCCATACTTATGTATGATACTAAGCAACATGTAGATATTAGAGAAATTGATTATATTTCCCAACTTGAATATTTTCTTTCCTTTGTCAGATTTTAAACCTCATCAACCATAAAAGAAATAATTAGAAATGAAAAACCTAAAAATTTTATATTACAATTAAAATATTTTTGTAATATATATAAAAAATACAAAAATTATCTGCAAAGAAATAATTAGAAATGAAAAACCTAAAACTTTTTGAGTTACAATCAAAATAATTTTGTAATATATATATAAAAAATACAAAAATTATTTGTGTACAATTAATTATGATAGAGCACCAAAAAATACACATAAAAGTACAATTTGCATTGAACAACCCACTAATACCAAGTATTTTTTCTCTAGTAAAAGAATATAGTGACAAAAGGAGACTTGAATTACATTTAGTAGCCCATGAGAGCAATTAATCTCTTAAGGAAGAAGTGTAGGAGAGAGACTATTGTTGTGCAGGGACCAGTAGTTGTTATAATACTCGTCCCACATATCCATCAAAACATGACAAAAACATTGATAATTAAAACATAAATAGATAATATTAAGTTATATAAGTTATTCAAATATGTCTAAAAACATTGATAATTAAAACATAAATAGATAATATTAAGTTATATAAGTTATTCAAATATGTCTAAAATGGGTCCAGATATTGATTGGGCTTACCACTATCCAACACTAGCCTTCAGTATCACAATTTGACAAAACATCCTATCCCAAGTACCTCCAAATCTGATTTAGAAAACAAGGCAAAATTAGCAAGCAAAACTTCCATCCCATACTATCTGACATGACACATATCACATCAGACCAACCCCAATAAATATAAAGTGGAGAAACTATGACCAAAGTTCATTGCTACCTACACAAGAATAGAGAACATATATGTCGGCAATAATTGCATATATGTTCATAAATGGAATTGCTCAAAGCAATAAATTACACCAACACACAAGATTCAAGAATTAAACACAAAAGAAAGCACAAGGATCAACCATAAGAGTTTATCAGCCATTAGATGACATCCAAATCAATCCACAACACATTTGAATTTGGAAACAAGAAATCCATGTCAATCTTCTCTTCCAGTCAAATTCAACAACAAAAATCTATAAAACCACCTCACAATTGCTTCATAAACTTTCATTCTACTCATCTGTAGCTGAATTCACTCCATCACAGAATGTGGACATTGTATTCAGAGTTGAATAATTCAAGTATTTTCTTTCTGTTTTTTTAAATCTTCCATTAATTTACAGTATAGACTTCATTTTTTTCCTTTATTTCTTTTGGTTATTTTTAATCTTCCAAATCTTCCCTTAATTTACCATATGAAAAAATTGTGTGTGCAATTTAGCTTCTGTTTGTGAAATTGCACACAAAAAACCATAGCATCAGAATCAACAAAGAACAAATTAATCATGCCAACATGCAAATTAGCTTTTGTGCGTGAAATTTGACTTTTGTGTGTGAAATTGCAGAGAAAAAACCATAGCATCTAAGTCAATGGAGAAAAAAAATAATCATGCCCAACAAAGACAATAGAGACAAAGATACTAGAGCATCTGAGTCAAAACACATAGGCTTGATATTTCTATCAAACACATAGGTTTGATATTTTTGTCAAAATAATGTTAAAGTCCAGTCTTGCCATAATGTGAAAGTCTAATATATAAGGTAGTCTTGCTATAATGCGAATTTTGTGCTTGTTGAATTGTGAGTATGGATTAGATCATCTATGAAAGGTGTTTTTCATCAATAGAGTCAAACTCGCAAAGTTTTCTCCATGACTCATCAAAGGTGCCAAATTCACTCATTCTCTCTACTCCATGCATTTTGCTCTCCCACAATCACTGCAAGCCACAATTTGAGATTATTGTTTCACAGTGCAACAAGAAACTATGGTTTCATATCAATGATTGTTACAACATCTTCTCCAACCCAAGAAGCACGTCTGCATGCTCATCTTTTCATTTTTCTCTTCTGTTAGGGTTTTAGGGTTTATAGGTACTGTTTTTAGGCTTGTTTCACTCTCTTTGTTTATGTATTTATTTTCTTTTTCCAGGAATTTTAAGGTTGCGTCATAATAGCCATAAACTAGAGAATACCGTAAATTATAAATTGTAAAAGAAAACCAACTTCTTTGTGTGAAATTGCATACAAAATCCCATAGCATCTGAGTCAACAGAGACATAAAATTAATCATGCCCAACAAAGACAACAGAGACAAAAATACAAGAGCATCTGAGTCAAAACACATAGGCATGATCATTCCTTAATCACAACAATTTGGCAACTTGTATGCAATAATGTGGATGTTTGGTCATGACATGCCTCTAAGAAAAAATAAATAAATTTGTTTTAAAACCGCTTGGAAGTTTTTGGTTTATTTTAAAAGGAAACTGTAGTATGTTAGTTTTCAGTTAGTTGAGACACAAATGGAAAATGAACATAAGGTAGTTACAATGGAGGAGAGATCTTCACAACTGCTAAGGAATTCAATTATGCATGAGCAACAGAAGCCTCTTCCATTTCAAGATGTCAAGGCTTTAGTTATCATTTTAAAGGAGGCATGGTGGCAATTGTTATGGTAATTCCCTCTAAAACTTCTACATCTCAAAAGACTTATCATTCTGAGTCAAGTCAAAGGAGATTTTCATTACAATTCTATCATAAACTAATAATTCTGAATCAAATCAAAGGAGATTTCCGTTACTATCTATCCAAAGAGAGAGTTAACATGTTAGCAGCTAAACTTGTGGCACAATGCAGAATTGGAAGTAGTTGTAGATGACAATGTAGAGAACTGGAGTGTATTAAGATATGGTCAAACACTGCAACTTTTAGTCACCTTTTTCAGTGACCTTAACAACAAATGAATTTAAAACCGATTTCAATTAACCAACACCTATTCCTAGCATTTGTAAGGAGACAATTTTCAGTACCCTTTCCTTTTTTTTGAGGTTGGTCGGGATATTATGGATTTGATGCCTTGCTCAGGATACATGATTATGTTCAAGCTAAATTTAGGTTTGATATTTCTTTCAAACACATAGGTCTGATATTTGTGGATGGAGATTCAAGTTGATGTAAACACATAAATTTCATATTCAAATATACGTAGGTTGCAAGTATTGATTAACCTATTCATATTTAAATTTCAGGAAATAAATAAGGCTGGGTTTTTATTATGCAAGTTGCAATTATTTATTACCCTTTTAATATTTAAATTTCTAATTGAAATAACACTGAGTTTCTATTGCCAAAACAATTTCTGCTCATAGAAATAAATTTTAACGATATGCATATTGTTGCAGCCATGCCACGAGTTTCAATTATAGATTGTATAAGGAATAGGAAGAGGTGAGGGACCAAGGGTGCACAATTGTGATGCACTTCATTGGAAGAGGAAATGGTTGATGATGTCAATGTTGTCAATGCTCCATGCAATGATGTTGATAATGCCCATGTGGTGGTAGATCCTATTGTCCATTCATCTACCCAGAGCCACCCTCAACCACAATACAAGGTGCAAGCTCAACGAAGAAGATCAATGCCATAAGAGGGTGGAAAAAGGAAGACATGCTAGGTGCAATTGATGACATAGAGTTCATGGGATATTCAATACATGCATTTGCAAAAAAACATGGAATTGTAGCCTCATGTATACATTATTGGATTAATGGGCTCACTCCTACAAAGCATAAAGGGCATGTTATTGTTATGAATGTAGAGGAGGAGGCCGAGATGGTTGTGTGGTGTAAGGAAATGGCCCAAATGGGACATGGGTTAGAGTTGATACAACTCAAATCCACAGTATCTCAAATCTGTCAAGGGAGGCCAAACCCCTTCAAAGATGGGTTTCCTAGCAAATTTTAGTGGAATGGATATAAATTAAGGCATCCAGACCTTGTCTTATTAATAGGGAATGGTCTTGACAAAGAAAGGATTTAAATTTACACCTTGCAATTGTGTCTAAGTTCTATGACACCCTTTCCAGTGCATATGAGAAACACCCTTATGCCCCAAACCATATCTAGAACTATGATGAAATAAGCTTATAGGCTGGAAGGAATTTTGGCATGCAGGTAATTGCTAAGAGAGGGAGTAGAAATGTGCCAAAAAAATTGCGTAGGAGCACGAAGTGGATCACTATACTTTGTTGTGTCAATGCAATTGTTTCTTTAATCCCAATTTTTTATTATTCAAAGGAAAAATGAAACTTAAAAGCTATATACATAATTTTGAACCAAGTGCATGCACAGTTGTACATCCCCATGCATGGATGCCAAAGGAACTCTTCTTGAATTGGATTTTTCACTTTGTTGGATTTGTGCCATGTGGTGTCTCGCCTGAAAATAGAGACCTACTAATTTTAGATGGCCATGGAAGCCACATGGTTGTGCAGACAATCGAGGAGGCCAACCATTTGGGCATTGAACTATTAACACTACCAACTCATACCACTCACATATTGTAACTCCTTGATGTTGGTATGTTTGGGCCTTTAAATAACTATTTTAGGGCAGAGTAAGCTTCATAGATGACAAAGAATCCAGGGGTCGAGGTAAAAAAATTTGAGCTAGTTGAGCTTGCAAGTAAAGCATTTAAATATCAAGGCTGGATTTAGGAGCACTGAAATTTGGCCATAGAATGTTGATGCTCTTATTAATGATACTAGTTTTAGCCAGACATTTGTTGTGGAAGGTCAAAAAGCAGAGGACTTACATGACTAGGTTGATGCCCAAGAATATGTGGATAGGAAGGAAGATGTTATCGTTGTTGAAGGTATGATATCCATTTCTCAAGGGAACTTTTATGATGATGAACATGTATGTGAGACACAATTCAATAATGAACCAATTGTCAATAACACAGAGGCTTCCACACCCACTGAAGCACCTACTAATTCTTGATGTGATATTTCAAATGAGGCAGTTGATCATGAAAATGACAATGCAAATGTGGTTTCAAATGAAAATGTAACAAAAATCAACAATGACCAATTGAGCATGCCAACCCAAGTAATCCCACCATCATGGTTGGCAGAGGCCATGATGAATAACAAGAAACATAATGTGTCATCCACCAATGATGGAAGCATGCCAATGCCTTCTCAACCAGTAGAGTTGAGTATTGAACTTTTTCATTATTTTGTGGACAATGGATCACTCGAAGAAGAGTCTATTCATAATAAAGTACCAACCAAGGACAACAATGGGGTTCAATTAGGTTTCCCTGAGGTTGAAAGGCAAGTATCAAGCCATCAAGACCATGTGACAATGAAGCAAATAATACTTGGTAGGTTCCTAAAGCTATCAGTAGAGAGAGTGAAGGTCTCATCAACCCATTTAGTAGCAGACTATCTTCGATTAAAGAGGAGTTCACAATTACTCACCTATGAAGAATATATGAACCTGTTGTGGTATTCAACAACCCCCCATTTATTAATGATAATAGTTAATATTACATTAATAAGTGGGGGACCTTCAAAAAATCTATCCAAAAAACGAAACTTAGCATTTAGGCATTTATTTTACTTTTTGGAATAAAGCATAGATAACAATCAAAACCCTTTTTTTATAAAACTACTAAAACAGTTACCTTCTCACATATATCATGATTAAACCCACCAAAAGACCTTTCTAACCCTCCAAAATCAAGTAAAATGATTAAGTAAGGACTCTATGCTCGAAACTATCATAAAACACGACATAAACTAAGTCCTTTATCTCTTTAGGCTCAAGTCTCGCATCGCATATCACTATTCATAAAGGACCCGCTTTAAAAAGTTTATTGTGAAACATGCGAGATGCGAAACTGCGATGGCATAATAACCTTTATCGCATCACATCTCGGGCATTCAAATGAACACCGTATACTTACCACCAGCTAATATTGCAAAATGAAAATAAGACCAGGACCCACTCCTTAATATATCATAAACAAATGTTTAGGTCTGCCACTCAGTAAAAAAGGGTCTTTTACATAGGATAAACCTGGCAAGTAGCTACATTTTGAAACAACTAATGAGCGGCTCACATCTCACATCTCACAGAAACACAGCAAGAGGTAAGAAAGGCAAAAAAGGCATATTGCAATATTGCAATATGCGATATTGCTTCACAAATCGCACAATCGCTATCATCACAGTTCAAAGGCACGTCACCCTAGAAGCTTTCTTCCCGTTTTATGATGCAGACAATTATGAACATTAAAGCTAAGGGATAACATAACACTTGACCTTCATGCATCAAGACTCCACCAAGCCCCTCCTTGCTTGGATTATAGATATTAATAAACCATGCTTGGACCTCCCACTTCTATCCATCCATGCTACCCTTATGCCTCCTTGTCCCATTCAATACACAAAAAGATCCCCATTTCCTAATACTCATGAGAGTTGAACATTTGGAGGTGGTAATTTAACAATCACCTCTGAAAGTTCAATTCTCATGAATTTGGGTAGGGGGTTGTCCAAAACCACCTCCAAAAACTATATGATCGTAACCTTTAGGGGGAGTTGCTAAACCCCCCCTAAAAGTGATGATAATTGAACTTTTGGAGGTGGTTATGGACAACCAACCCCACCATCCCCCCTCCCCCAAAAGTCACGAGAATTGAACTTTTGGAGGTAGTTTTTTAATTGACCGCCTCTAAATGCTCAATTCTCATGATTATCTTTTTTTTGGTGGGGGGGAGGGGGGGGTTTTAAAAGCTACCTCCAAAAGTTACATTGTTATAAGTTTTAATGGGGGTTGTCCCCCCTTAAATGTCATGATAATCTAGCTTTTGGAGGTCATTATGGACAACCTCCCCCTCCAAAAAAAGTCACGAGAATTGAACTTTTAGAGGTGGTTGTTAAATGACCACATATAAATGTTTAATTCTTATGACTTTTTGGGGGAGGGTTTCAAAAAAAGCCTCCAAAAGTTAAATTCTCGTGACCTTTTTTGGGGGGGGGGGCTGTCAAGAAACTACCATGAAAATTTTGTTTAGGGGAAATCATCTAAGAACCCCCCACCACCCCCACTCAAGTCCAATTTTCATGATTTTTAGGGGGATTTTCAAAGCACTGCCATAGAAAATATATTTAGGTGTAGTCATCTAAATCCCCCCACCGCCCCAATAAAAAGGTTTAATTTTCATTACTTTTGTGGGGAAAGCGAGAGGAGGTTCAAAAACTGCCCCTAAATCTCTAAAAAACTTTTACAAACAGTTTTGGCAAGACTGTCGCAAGCCTAAACCGCCCGTAAAGGTGTATTTTTGTAGCAGTGACTATGGGATAATTTGGAAGTATATCCTTCTATGAAGCTATCTATAATCTCAAACTCCATGTTTGGTAACATTTGGCAACATGAAACCTTGGAAGCATGATGATTGATATACTGCCAATGAAAAAGATAAAAACCTTATAAGTTAGATATGTGAAACATGGAATACGAAACCATTGTATTATGTGTTTATCTTATCCCTATAGAAGGTGTGCATTGTGCATTCAAGGAGGTTGAATTTTGGGAAGTTTATTTATTTTTATTTAATTATTATATATTTATATGTATTTTGTATTAGTTATGTTCATTACATAGCTATGAACATAAGAGATGATATGAACTTTGATGATATTACAAGGTATGGAGCCATGAGGCATACAAAAGAGTGATCACTCTCATTTGAGCCTTTAAAGCTTAGGATATATTTAAGGATATTTTCATTGTGCTATTAATTAAAGACAATGGAATTGATAGTCTATAATTATAATCTCCTACATGTACTTGTCAAAATGATGTATTTAAAATAATAAATTATCCAAAAATTCATAGAGACCATCCTGGAGAAAGAGGTTAAAGAATAAACAGAAGAATAAGGAGAGACAATCATGGAGGAGAAAATGGCCAAATAATAGATAGAGAAAATCATACAAGAGTAAGTGGTCAAAACCATGTATAAGCTTATATAGTCAAGATGTGATGAAATAAAAGCTTGTACACCAAAAACAATATATAAAAGAATTAAGTAAGCATATCTTGTATATGAAAAAGATTGATAAAAGATTCATATTTTTAACTTTATAATATCCAAAAAAAAATTCCAAATTCATGTAATTTTTTAACTTAAAATATCCTTTATCTTTAAATGTGATGACATATTTATATTATAAATGTTATTTAATATTTTAATAACATAAAATAGAACCAAATATAAAAAACAGAAACAGAAAATTTAAATATTTATTTTAATTATTTTAATTATATAATAAAATATATAAGTATAAATTATATTATTTTAAGTTAAAAAACAACACGTTTAACCCCTATTCTTCTTGACAATCCTTTGTGCATAATATATATATAATATATATAATATAATATATATATATTTGCAATAACCCAAAGTGAAAAAGTGAGGAGGATTTAAAACAAAATCTCAGGTTGATTCTTTGAATGATAGATGGCACTACGTTAAGAAAATCAAATTATAAATAAATAATTTTCAGGCAAACAATTATCATAGGAAACCATTTGTAATTTGTATACTCGGTCATTAAAAGTTTGCAAAATCAATTTATATAACAATCAACTAAGTGAAAATAAACTCATTTCTCTGGTTCAATGTCAGGGAACCAGGTGACCATATTGTTGAGTATCCTGTTGCATGGTCTAACATCTTTCTAGGGATGTAATTTGAGGGGTAAATTGTTCTTTATGGGGTGATTTGTTGATCAAATACTAGTAAGAAATTTGCAAAACCGTCAATTTTTTTCGCTGAAACTAGAAACATTGATGGGGAAGTATGAAAATCACCCGTGTATTCCAACCCTGTACCCCTCGATTAAAAAAATGGACTTCCATTGGAAAAAATGGCCTAGTTTTATTTTGGAGAATACTTGTACATAAAAATTGATTTCAATCTTAAAAAAAGAAAAATTGTGGACACATTGTGCTAATCATACAATATCAGATAGACTTAGCCACAAAATATAGATATAGAAAAAGTGACCCTTTTGTGCCACTTTGATGGCCATGCCCTCCTGCGACTGGTCAATTCTGTGAGCACCTGGACCTATTTTGAATTTTCTTTTATCCCATCGAATGCCATTGATTTCTTTCCTTCTGCTATAGTCATTCGATATAATTTTCATTACACTCCTTCCATTATTCTCCCAACCCTAAAACCTGGAGCCTCCCATTGATGATAGTGTGAAGCAAAAGGACTCCGTAAGTGTTCAAATTCATTCCATTCAGACATATGTAAAATCCTCTTGCTCTCATCATTTCACTGAGCCTTGTGGAAACTCACCTGAGAATGAGTATTATAACTCTCTCTAACCTCAATATGGTAAAAATTAAAATCCTTCATCATTTGTTGATTGAGGCAAAGTAGTTTTGGTTTGATGTTGGTATATGTTTGGCATATGTTTTGCTGATTTTTTGGTATATCTATATGGATGTAAATACCGCCACAAGCTAGGTTATAAAGCTCCAATAAGTGGTGTGGGTGTCATGTTATTATGATTGTTATCTTGTCATGTTGTCATGATGTTTTACTTTTGAGCAAGTCTTTCATTGTAAATACTACAATGAGCTAAGTTATAAATCTCCATGGGCAGTATGTTTTCTTTTTGACAGTTTTGTTGAGGTCATGGTGTGCTTTAACACCAAGGATGGTGTTCCCCAAAGGGAACTTTTCTATAACATTCCTGATGAAAAGTTCATGTAATAAAAGTTAATAAAGGAAAAATAAGACCATGGTTAAGGGACATTTATTCCAAGATGAATGATTGGGAAAATATATCGTAGTGGGCATCACTGGATGTGTGTTTTAGCTAAAGAAAATTGGCAGAGGCTAAGTGTTAAACAGGTAAATCCCCTCTGCGGACAGAGGCAATCCCACTAGCCCAAAACGGGTCTAGCAACAATCAATCAATGCTACTCTGCAAGTTCCTAATTGCAATTAACAAGTGGGTAATGAACACCTACTTGGATTCCAGCGCTATTTCTTTGATGAAGAGATGCCGCTCTCACTCCTTCGCTCTGGTCAGTCACAATCCTCCACTATCCTCGTGGATGGACACCTGCACATGCAAAGAGAGAACAAACACAAGCGTGAAATCTAGTAAAAGCAACTATACATTAGTCAGAAAGGATGTAATTCAAATTAACCATTTATAAGACAAATGAGAATGGAACCATAATAGTAGTCATCTATCTTTTATTAATGAATAATAGGCAGAGAAAGATACAACCAAGGTTCTGACGTTGAGACCTATTCTCTGGCTGGGCGAGCAGCTATGTATGCCTTGCAATAGACCTTCTCTCTCTCAGGATTCCGGCAGCATAACCTCCCTATGCTTCAAGACTCTTACTATCACTCCAGACAAGCATAATCACAACTAGCATTACTCCAAAACTCCAAAAAACTGGCTTGTCTAATGCATGAGGACAGACTTTTATAAATGGAGAAGGGAGGAAGATTCAATGCACCAGGACGCCCACTGTGGATCGACATTATCTCCGAAAAGCTACTAAGGATAGATGTCAAGGATAGATGATGACTCTCAACCTCTATCAGATGGATTTTTCCCCTCAAAAGACTTCATGATATGAAAGGAAAAAACATATGGGTGCGCGTTTGCCAAAAATCATTACCAAACTTAGTTGGCGTGAGTGTTGTTCTAGGACAGAGCGCCAATGGGCGCGCCCCTTTTTGAGGATCTCAGTGAGTGGCGCGGATAAGACACTGTGTACCTGCGCCAATGGAAAAAGGGCACTTTTCAGGGATAATTCGCAGAAGGTGTCTTCAGGGAACATGAAGTACATACTCAGGGGAACATAATGCAAGTGTTTTTAGGCTATGTCACTGCTCATAGGTTCCGAAATGTATCCTCCAATGTACGAAAACAGGGGTAACAGGGACGGTGACCAATGGTGACAAATTACTGTGTAACAACGGTCATTTCCTAACTTTTTATGCACTTTTGGCCCTTTGGCGCCTTTTTGGTGATGACGTCATGCTGACGTCATCGGTGGGTCCGGGTACGGCAGGGTGACGTGGCAGTTGACGTGGGTGACACGGTGGCAGGGCAGGCAGGTGGACAGACGACGTGGAGGTGACGTGGAGTCACGGTGGCGGTGACGTCATGCTGACGGGGGTGTGACGTCAGCGGGAGGGGATGGGTGGTAAGTGGTTTCCCCGGAGGCCCCATAGGCGGTAAGTGGTATGGGGG
>APFE030520011.1:20786-42094 GCA_000404065.3 Pinus taeda
AATCAAGTGCAAATCAAGAAAATTGGGTGAGATTTCCAAAGATGAAAAAATAAAAATACTCAAAGGCGATTAACACTTCAAAAGATGCAAAATTGTGAAGAGACTGAGACAAACCTTCAAGTAATGATAAAAGGAAATCAAATTAAGAATTTCTCAAAAGAGAGACTCAAAACCAGTCAAACAAGACTCCCACACACTCCAGCAACTGTAAAAGTTAAGGCAAAAATTCGAGTTTAAGGAGCTTTCAACTAACAAACTGGAAAAATTCACAGAGCTGGCGCGACTGTGAATCTGCAACTTGTGCTATTCAGGAATTGGCGCGAGTTCCTGTTGTGCAACATGCGCCAACTGGCACGACTGTCAAAGGAAAAACACGCCAATCGCGTTTGCTGGCCCAAAAAATAAACGAGACAAACCAAGGTCAGGCCAACAGTGCTCAGAAGGATCAAACAGCAAATAACAATTTTAAAACTGACCCAGAAAGCTCATTAACTCAGGCAAGAAAGAGAAAACTAACATGCAAGACAAACTCCAAATAGCTTCTCCCCGACGGAGTCGCCAAATTGTTAAACAGGTAAATCCCCTCTGCAGACAGAGGCGATCCCACTAGCCCAAAACGGGTCTAGCAACAATCAATCAATGCTACTCTGCAAGTTCCTAATTTCAATTAACAAGTGGGTAATGAACACCTACTTGGATTCCAGTGCTATTTGTTTGATGAAGAGATGTCGCTCTCACTCCTTCGCTCTGGTCGGTCACAATCCTCCACTATCCTCGTGGATGGACACCTGCACATGCAAAGAGAGAACAAACACAAGCGTGAAATCTAGTAAAAGCAACTATACATCAGTCAGAAAGGATGTAATTCACATTAACCATTTATAAGACAAATGAGAATGGAACCATAACAGTAGTCATCTATCGTTTATTAATGAATAATAGGCAGAGAAAGATACAACCAAGGTTCTGACGTTGAACCTATTCTCTGGCTGGGTGAGCAGCTATGTATGCCTTGCAATAGACCTTCTCTCTCTCAGGATTTTGGGAGCATAGCCTCCCTATGCTTCAAGACTCTTACTATCACTCCAGACAAGCATAGTCACAACTAGCGTTCCTCCAGAACTCTCAGAACTCCAGAACTAGCTTGTCTAATGCATGAGGACAGACTTTTATAAATGGAGAAGGGAGGAAGATTCAATGCACCAGGACGCCCATTGTGGATCGACATTATCTCTGAAAAGCTACTGAGGATAGATGTCAAGGATAGATGATGACTCTCGACCTCTATCAGATGGATTTTTTCCCTCAAAAGACTTCATGATCTGAAAGGAAAAAACATATGGGTGCGCGTTTGCCAAAAATCATTAACAAACTTAGTTGGCGCGAGTGTTGTTCTAGGACAGAGCGCCAATGGGCGCGCCCCTTTTTGAGGATCTCAGTGATTGGCGCGGATAAGACACTGTGTACCTGCGCCAATGGAAAAAGGGCACTTTTCAGGGATAATTTGCAGAAGGTGTCTTCAGGGAACATGAAATACATACTCAGGGGAACATAATGCAAGTGTTTTTAGGCTATGTCACTGCTCATAGGTCCCGGAATGTATCCTCCAATGTACGAAAATAGGGGTAACAGGGACGGTGACCAATGGTGAAAAATTACTGTGTAACACTAAGGCAAAGGAATTAAAAGGAAAAACGTAATTTTTGGCACATTTATTTATGAAAATAAAGGAAATTAGGAGAAATGTAAGGTGAAAGGTCACAAGTTGCATGTGAGGAGGAAAATGAAGGAAAATAATGGAAAATGAAGAAAATAGAGGCCTCATTCATAAAGAGGTTTATGAGGATCAGTGGGAAAGCTTTTGCTAACCTTTTGTTAGTTCAAGTTTGGAGCTCTCTCATTATTCTCTCTCCTTCTCTCTCTCTCTCTCTCACTCTTGGTCACTTAGAGTTTTCTTGGAGCACTCTAGCTTCAGAGCAAGGAAGGAAAAGCGAGAAAAGGGAAAGGAAGGAAAGCAAGGGTCAAGGAAGGAAAATAAAGATCAAGCAACTTCAGCAAGAATACTTGCAAGTAACCTTTTGCATGTGTGGTTTCCTAGTTAGTTTGGACATGCATGGCTTTGCATGTCAGTGTATGGTTCTCTTGATGTCGGTGGCATGGTTTTTACGGGTTATGACAATGGTTTTTAGCCTAGCCTTGCATTTTTTTGGATTCCATGGTATGTTGGGATGTTTATCTCGGTTTCGAGCTTTGGATTTCCAGATGGATTTCATAATCCAGGCAGAGGTGGTCTCAAGTTTCATTCCCAATGGCTTAGGAATCTCTTGACTGATTTTGGTGGGATACATAGTAAATCCTAAGGGAGGAATCTCGGTTTAGGGCCTAGTGATCCGGGTTTAGATTGCAATAAATTCGAAGAGAATGGTACCAATTTAGGGCCTATTCATTCGGGATTGGATTGCGATAAAGGCTGAGAGACAATGAGATAGAAGATTCCTCAAGGATAGTGATGGATTCTAGATGACATTCCAAGTTCGGTTTGGTTGTGATTAGAGCATCGGTTTCTGTGTGTTCATGGTTTGATGAGGGTGGAGGTGGTTTAACCTTTGGATTCCCTTTATTTTTCTTGTATTGGTTGTTCTATGAGATCTCACATTCATGCTTGGAATATGGCACAGGGGTGACTAGATGAAAGAAAGATTTGGTTCAACCATGTTTATGGTCGGGTGGAACGTGGAAGTCCTGAACCTGGTCGGATTTGCCTATGATTAATGAAAGCTAAGTTATCTTACTTTTTCACTTGTTTATATGTGGATTTGGTGGCTGCCATATCTATGATATTTATATGGTTTTATGCTAGTTATAAGCATGTTTATATGACTGGTTCATGTCATGGTTATTTCATGTATTTACTTGTAATTGTTAAAATGGTGGATGAAAGACCTAATTGATGTTATAAAAGCTCAATAGATATGGTGGTGATCCTTCTTGTTATGTTTCATAATTGCTTTAAGTCATTTATGCTCTACCTTGTATCCTATACCTGTAGGTTGCATTGATGCCAAGTGTTTGGAAAAATGTCAATCCTGGTTGGGGATGCTTAGGCCTAGTCCTGAGGTTTATTTTTGATTTATTAGTATTGTCATCATGTATTTTATGGATTCTAGAGGTTGTAATAAGTTCTAGGCAGAGGCCAAGATTTTGGAGGTTATAATAAGTTATGGCCAGAGGCCGAGATTCTAGGCTAGGAAAGTGGCTCAAATATCGGAGACGCTAGTAGAGGTATGCTGAGAAGAGTTCATGGATGCTGGCACATAGGTCTATGAGAGCGATTCTGGGTTTCTGGACATTGTCATGCCTAAAGCATGAGAGAGACCAAGGGTTAAAAGGCTTAAAACAGTAATGGGACTTAAGGACAGGATGTCTGAGTGGCTGACATATCTCATGAGGGTGTTGCTGCTAATATGGATTGGTTTAGTTGACATGTTCCGTCAATTCCATTTTCTTAAGGTCATCAAGGAGGTTGAATCCCTTATAGTGGCCTGTCTCGTCGCATGTTTAGCATGACTGGCTGGTTGCTTGGGTAGACCTGGGAGGAGGGGGTGTTACATCCAAAGACCACACATTGACTCTACCAAGCAACATTGCCTCTGGTGTCTTTCCATTATCCATGATTGTCCCAACATGCCACATATCACATTTCTTTCATTCAACTGATGTATGCTTGAACATTACCTGTCCATACCACAAACATATACATACTATAATCACATAATATCAATTCATATCCACATGATACTGACCCCATAGATCTATTAGGGATACTCTTCCCACTTGATTCCTCATAAGACCAAGAACTTTTTCATACCATTCACTTGCATAAGTAATCCTTCCACAAGAACGATCCTTGACAACCCTGTCATAAAAAACATACATACGTACATATATGCATATAAGCATTAGGTAAAACAATCATGATCCTTGACGATATTGTCAGACAATGGCATACATATGTGTATGTGTGTGTGTGTGTTTGTGTGTGTGTGTGTGTGTGTGTTTGTGTGTGTGTGTGTGTGTGTGTGTGTGTGTGTGTGTGTGATCATGCTCAAAATAAAATTACCAAATATCATAAGATCGATTTTACGAGAACTCCCTTTATTTGTGCACAACATGCACAACATGCACAACATTGAGAACAACAATTCCCAACATAGCTAAGGCATCTGATGCCTAAAATCCATTTACCTTACCTCTGTGTTACCTTTCTATGGTTGTCATGCCATCGTCCATTTACCCCAATGGACGCAACAAATCCAACTGACTGTCATACTCTTGCATCAAGTAGCCCTTTACTCATGCACTGAGATTCATCTAAGTCTTGTTGGGTTTCATTCAGCTCTCCCTGAGCTCCATTAACTTTCCTCCTTCCACAACCAATTCCCAAGACCCTTAAAACATAAAATGCAAGAACAAGAAACAAACAAGTAGAAAACTATGAAAAACCAATAACAATACGACACCATAGACAAATTTCCATGATCATGCGCCAAACCTAAACAAAACTACAAATCACAAAAGACCGAAAGCACAAAACTCCCAACAAACACCATGACTCAGTCCCCATGGGTTCCCAATGCTTCCAAGGGAAATCTCAACCCAAGACTTCTTAAATATTTCATGGCAGTCTTTTTTTCCATGCAATCCCTGCATCATACTGCCATAAACACATAATTATTAGTGTATAAATAAATATGACAATATACTAGTTATCTTCCTTGTTGTGCCAAGCACGTTTCCTTGTAACTGAACACATCCATGCCATCTCTCAAGGGACTCCAATTCCTTGACAGATCCAACATAATTGAAAACCAATTGTTATATATGTCAAGTACATGTTCATGAACATAGCACATATTTACATAATGTCATACAAATCAAGGTTAAGAAGACTTCCTATATTGATGCAAATCACTCATTTGTTTGGAATTGTGGTTTCCAAACATACCCAAAGGAATTCTCATCCAATTCATTTCTTTTACCTTTTACCACGTTGCAATTGAGTCTTATTATGTATTGTCACATCACATGACTGTTACTTATGTAAACAAATCAAATATTACTTTGTCATTCTAATACCAAGCATGTGGCCCTGCAATTGTTCACACATGTTAGGCCCATGTTCCAAAGATCAAAACATCATGTATATTAGTTTGAAATCAACCTTTAGCAGGACTAACAGCCATTCCATAATCAACTAACAATCTTTAGTCATAATACTATAACTATCACCCACTTGCACTCAACTACATATCAGTTGTCTCAGCACATATTGAGTTAGTACAACCATCTTAAAACAAGATCTTTCTTCATACAATTTTATAGACACATACACATATCATGCAATTATTAGAAAAGTCAAACAACCTATAAACATACCATAGTAGATAAACCAATAGATGACATATTAAAACACATACCTCAATGTATCTCAGGGGAGGCTATCACATTTTCATAAGTCAATCCAAATTAGTATGCCACAGTATCACAATTATATTGACTCATACCTGAATATCATAACCATAACCATATGCATAGGTCAATCTAGATCAGCGTGATACATATAACATCAATATCCTAGTTGAAATGGCCATACTCATCATGCATATGACCACAATGCATATAACAACAACTTACAACCATTCATGACTAATTGATGCGTATACATATGACCACACTAATGAACTAGCATCTACCATGCATGTAACCACAACAACAATAGAATGACAAACATGCATATGAAAAAAATTAATAATCATACATGCATGCCAAACATATAACACATGTATGATGATTTTCTCTTACCCCAAAGTCTAGTGCTACAACCTCGCTCTAATAGTCTACATCTCCTGCTCTATCTTAGCCAACATATCATCATCATATCTTATCAACAAAATCATGATGACATAACTATATACAGTGACCTCACGATGCATATCTAACCTACTATGCATGCATAACCATAACCATAACAATGCATGCACAACAACATAGAGACATTGACACGCATAACAAATGCATATACAACTGACATGTATTCATGACAAGCACATTTCAACAACAACATCAACATCTTATACAAATCAACACAACTATAACAATGACCGCCACTATGCATGCATAACAAGCACATATACAACCTACATGCTTGCATGACAACCACATTCCGCCCATCCAATCCAAGGGTTGAAACATGCTTTGATATCACTCTATAAAACCCTCCTCTCACATTTACCCAAGTTAACATGCCTACCAGGGTAAACATGTGACAAAGAGTTACTATGATATGAATCAACTTCCTAGATCACCTTAAGGAAGTGGAATCGACAAAACCAAAACCTTACTGACTTCCCTCAATTGCTACAGGACCCCAAGGGCTAAACTACCCTTCCAGGTGCCCAAACTTTGAGTTAACTCGCTTTTCCAGTGCCCTAGACTCCCAGACGTTGGCACAAAACTTTTGGAATTTGATTGTAACCCTATAGTTGCATGCACAAGCTTTCAAGGGAGCATCTACATCCTTTTTCACCTAGTTCTATGCCTGCAACCATGAGATTTGAGGCACTTTTTCAGGGCTAGTCTCTAGACCACCGCCTAGAACTTAATGAAACTCTTAGAAATGATAATGGCATGAGGACAAAAACCTTCCATACAAAATTTAGATAATAACTTGAACTAATAAGGCCTAACCATGACAAACATTTCGTCAAACACATCATAAACATGTAATGTACATGTCATAAATACACATATGAACATAGGTAGCTCATACTTATCTGAAGATCGTCAAGAAGGTATGAGTTGCATTATCATCTATTAGGTTATACATTCATTATCCATTCATTTACTAACCAAAACATGATGAGATGCATAACTAATATCTATCATAAAACCATGTTTATAACCAACATATAACCAACAGATTAACAATGATAGAACAACCATTAAAATCACATAATAATTAGCACATTTTCTCATAAAAATAAAGTGGAAAGATTCTTATTATTCATATGCAAAAGCCAACCAATTCAGGGACTTCCATGTACCACCCAACCATAGATTGGGCTGAACCAAATGTTTCTTTCAACCAATCACCCTCGTGTCATATTCCAAGTATGAATGTGAGATTCAGACCAAAACCAACTAGGGCTTCCGCAAAATTTGATATGTATCCCACCATTACCAGTCAAGGGATTCCTAGGCCCTGAACCCTCATATATACAACCAAGCTTTACCATGTATCCTACCATATACTGGTCAAGGGACTCCTAGGCCCAAACGTCATAAAAACATTACCAGGCTTTACTGCAACTCTGCCATATAGAGGACAAGGGATCACTAGACCCTAAACATGTATGGATGCCTTTGGATCTCTCCACCTAAACCGTGATTAATTTTCCCATGTCCACCATCAAACTTTACCATGTATCCCACCATTTACCGATCAAATGATTCCTAGGCCTTTGGGAATTTTCCTGAGACCACCCCACTCAGTTTTGAAACCTTTTGACAATCCAGCTCAACTAAGTAAAATAACCCCATCACACCATGGCTATCCAGAAATGGAAAGGAAAGGCTGAAAACCATTATCACACCTGGCAAAACACATGCCAATGATAGCTATCGAACCAAATACATGAATGCATATACCATGCATGCCAAAACTAGCAAGGAAATCATACATGCAACTCAATACTTGCAAGTAATCCCGTTGTAGTAGGTTGATCCAACTCTTCCTTGCTTGATCTTTTATTTCCTTTCCCTTCCTTGTCCTTCCTTTTCTTTCCTTTCTCCAATGCTAGAGAGCTCCAATAATACACTAAGTGTGCAAGAGTATGATAGAGAGAGAATATAGAGAGGCTCCACCATAGAACTGTCAAAAAGCCATGAACTGGTCCTCATAAACCTTTTTATCATTGAGGCCTCTAATTTCTTCAATTTCCATTATTTTCCCTCATTTCCCCCATCACATGCAACTTCTGACCTTTCACCTTCCTTTTCTCCTAATTTCCATTATTCTTATAAATAAATGCCTTTTGCCTTTCCAAAGAATTTCCCATTTCCTTTTTCAATTTCCCTTAGCCATAATAAACCAAATGAACACCCACTAGGATGTTTGCCCAACATTCAGTTTGGAATACATGTGCCATGACCTTGGTCTTATTTTTTCTTTATTAACTTTGTTACATGGATTTTTAATGCAAGGTTGTTACAGTAGCATTAGCAACTTTCTATCATTTTTTCATCTTTATTTGTCCTCGATTATGAGTGAAGTGTCCATTCGAAACATTGTACATTTCAAAAACTTATAAACAATTCAATCCACAAAAGGTTTAAGCATCATCCTAACTATATGTGAAAACATACACACTTCACACTCAGATGTTGTGCTTGTTTGCAAATGCTTTTTTTCATAATACATATTTGGTTGCTATGTCAACATTATAGTGAGATGCGTGTCTAATAGGTTCAAATTTTAAAAGGAAATACTTAAACCTTTCAAATATTGTTCAATTCCAACCATGTTTGGTAATATTTGAATAATTTTTGAGATTGAAACAATATTTTTGTTAATATTCAATGATAAACGGGGATATGGTGGAAAATGCTTAAGTCATTACTCAATTGAAATTTATAGCAAAGATAGAAATATATAGTACATGGATGAAACCACCTCATAAGATAGATTTTCTTCCACATTGACAACTTATAAATGGATAAGGGTAAATACTTGATCAATATATAAGGATAAAAATTCATGAAGAGGTAATTTAGGGATTTGTCGTTGTATAGGGACTCATGGGCTAACAACCTCCCCCCTCATTTATAGGTTTGAAGAGTTATACCAACAATACAACATGAAACAACACATATACTAATATAATCTCCAATCTAAAAATCTAAAAATCATGTGTTGAGCCTTGATGAAGATCTACCTAAAAGGTAGCCAAATTTGGATGCTAAAAACTAATATAATCTAGGAATTTTCATTGCTTGAACATGTGATCTAGAACACCTATAATTGTTCATAGATGCAAACTCCAATATTTGATGAGCATGAATCATGAGAAAAAATTTGACTTCGAGTTTGTTTATTACTTGAAAATCCTTAACAACTCAATCAAATGCCAAGTAACAATGATAGGTTGAATGAACTTTTAGGAGAATAAATGTCCATAACATTGCTCTTAGAAAATGTAAACACCTCCCCACCTTAACCTTGGTGGAAGATGTTGACTCGCTAATCCAATCTCCCTGGTAAACAGTTAGAGGGATGGGATAATATTTTTTTTTCCTACAACTAGAAATAAGACTCACCATTACGTTTGTCTCATCAATACGAAGCCAGTGATATAAAGTTTTACCTCAATCTAACCCCTAGCTCAAAAGATATGATCCTTTGACTCTCTGACAAATCAGAAAGTTCCATGTCACCACCCTGCCACGTGGACCCACGTGGCCATGCCACATAACCAACCTTTTGACTCCACATGGCAGGTTGTAATTAGCTACTGACCCACTCAATACATGCCATATCGCGGCCCGGTTCCTTGTCTATAACCCCCTTGTCCTACCTCGGCTACAACTTCAGGGCATACCCCGACTATAAATTTCGGGCATACCATTTTGTTTTCCTCCAATGTGGACCTTCCGGGGTTAATCCTCTGCTATCCCTGGCTCTACTTCCCCAACAATAACTTATGGGAATACCTTGGTTATTTCCTCTAGTACACCTTTGATGATCTCCTCCAGGGTGGACCCTCTAGGGTCACGGTCCTACCATTTCCTGGCTCCACTTTCC
Source organism: Pinus taeda (assembly GCA_000404065.3). Lineage (NCBI taxonomy): Eukaryota > Viridiplantae > Streptophyta > Pinopsida > Pinales > Pinaceae > Pinus > Pinus taeda. The sequence continues at coordinate 30,646 of APFE030520011.1, forward strand.
AAATGACAACTCTTGGGAGCACCCTTGCTAATACTTCTAATGTGCCTTTGATTTTGTCCTCTAGAGAAATTTAACTCTAGTGTATGATATCCTTCCACTCGTCCTCTTGGTAGTAGGAAAAATGTTAGGATATTCCAACACATAGGAAATATTTAAGTATAACTTGGTCTAATGTATAGTTAGGTAAAGTGTGTTTCTTCAGTATGTACTTTTTGTAACTTACAATCCGGTGGTCATGATATCTTCTAGGCATGAAGTGATATGATGGTTCATTCTCTCCTCGGTATTACCGAAACTTGATCCTTGGCTTAACAACTGATTGGTCCATAAGAGCATGGAGGGTCATTTGTTAGGTGATCATTCATGGGAGAAGCTTATGTAAATTTTCGTTCTTTTACATTAATAAATTTCTTGAAGTGGTTGCATTGGCTCAGGCCATGGACTATTTCCCTCTTTGAGGGTTTTAACCATGTCAAGAATACTGTTGTATTGATTTGTGATCTATTTGTGAGAGGTGTCCTTTGTTGTTCTATTTGAGGAACTTACCCTGTAAATTCCTACATGGTTGTTCCATATAGATTTCTTCATGTAAGTCCCCATGCAAGAAGGAGGATTTAACATCCATTTGATGGACTTCCCATTTGAAAGAGGCGGCAAGGGAATGAACGAGGCAGATAGAGTTCATTTTGGAAACAGGGGAGAGGGTTTCAGTATAGTCAATGCCTTCAACTTGTGAAAGACCCTAAAGTTGATGCAACCTTATACAATCATCTTGTTGGAAAACTTTCATATCTGACCCATACCCGTCCTGACCCTTCCTTTGATGTTGGCCTTGTTGCTCAGTTTATGCAAAAACCAAATGAAATCCATTGGAAACTAGCTAAAAGAATACTTTGCTATGTTCGATGTATTGTTCAGTTTGGGATTCATTACAGTGCAGAAGTATCTCCTCTATTGGTTGGTTTCACTGATTCTGATTTGGCTAGTGACCATGATGATTAGAAGTCTACTGTAGGTTATATATTCACTCTTGATTCTGGACCTATTACATGGGATTGCAAGAAACAAAGTTCCATTTCTCTTTCTTCAGTAGGAGTAGAGTATCGTGTCGCCATTGAAGCTAGTAAGGAAGCCCTGTGGCTTCACCAAATCCTGTCAGAGTTTGGTTTTGAGCAACAACATCTGACTACACTTTGGTGTGATAATCAAAGTTCCATTAAATTATGCAAAGATCCAGTCCAACATTAGCGCAACAAACACATTGAACTATAGATGCACTTCATCAGAAAGATCATTCATGACCATGTTCTTGAAGTGCATTATTTTTCAACGGATGATCAAGTTGCAAACATGTTTACAAAGGCTCTCACAGAGGCGAAGTTTACTAAACTTTGATTTATGGTTAGAGTTCAGGAAGTTGTCACTAAGGGGGGATAGGCTCTAATGCCTCCTTCCTTATCCTATTGTGTCATCTTTGTACATCCTTCAATCTTATCCCAAGTTGTTCTTATTGGGGGATGTTAGTATATTCCAACACATAGGAAATACTTAAGTATAAATTGATCTAGTTTATAGGTAGGTAAAGTGTGTTTCTTTAGTATGTACTTTTTGTAACTTACAATCTGACAGTCACGATATGTTCTAGACATGAAGTGATCCAACAGTTCATTCTCTCCTCGGTATTACCGACACTTGATCTATGGCTTAACACCCGATTGGTCCATGATCTCTATTTAAAGAGAATGGAGGGTCATTTGTTAAGTGACCATTCATGAGAGAAGCTTATGTAAATTTTCTTTATTTTACATTAATAAATTGCTTGAAGTGGTCGCATTGGGTCAAGTCGTGGATTGTTTCCCTCTTTAAGGGTTTTAACCACATCAAGAATACTGGTGTATTGACCTGTGATCTATTTTTGAGCAGTGTCCTTTGGTGTTCTATATGAGGAACCTACCCTGTAAATTCCTACATAAAAGCAGACCCTTAATCCTACCTCTTCCACTTTGAGGCTTCTTGTCATGTCATGCAGATAAGGTTAGGAAACTAGGGCTATAAGATTAAGTCTATGCCTAAAGTCCCAACCGTATTTCTCACATTAGAACTTCTCCATGGCCTAAACTAAGGAGGCTTTATACGATCATGACCAACATTCTCAATCTTGAATCCAATGGTTTTTCACAAGGGTTGTCTCCCTTCTTGCACTATTTTCCATTCACCAAGGAGCCCCATCTTGGCCTAGTTTTAATGGTTCTACAAACATTTGGACCTTTTTTTTTTCCAGTAGAACACTTTCGCCAGCATTTGGCCATGGCCATTAGAGCTTGTTAAGTCACCCACCGGTGCTATCCCTCCTGACCTTACCATAGGTTTCTTCTTCTGGGATCCATGGGTTTCAAAAAGTACCAAGAAGAATATAAGGAGATTAGTACTCCTTGAAGAGATGCACACTAAGGTGCACCCTAAGGCTTGCAACAACCTGGCCAACAACACTGTGGCACTTGTCGAGGAACTCCATGACATCTGGCTATTAGCTAGGACCAGGGGTTTATTCCTTCGAACTAAGTAACATTCCCTAGACACCATGACTATCACCATCCATTCCAACAAGAAGTTCCCACACCATGTCATTATTGAGATATTTCATGGACGATGGTGTCCAGTCTAAGGAGGTTCAACATAAATTCAAATATAATGAGATGGCATTCTGCTAAGAATGTAAGGCTAGAAGACAAAGTCAACCCATCCTATAAGGTCACGCCCTACTCATGAGAGATCATATATCCTCTGAACAAAGTCTTGGTTCTAATGAATGTGTATATCCATCATTAGGGCACACATTATATCAAGCTACAAATGCCTCTCATGTAAATCGCAGGTTAATGAGAATAAGGGATGAGGAAAATCCTTGACATTCTCACATTGTAAGATCAATCATGCCAATGCATACTATCATCAATGTAAACATCATATTGTATTAAGAAGAAGTCCTCTTCTAAATATTTATGTAATCATATCAAGCCTCTTATGGGTTAATCCAATGCCTTCTATATTTTTCATTGTCCATCAGTTAATTTCATAAAAGTAACTATAAAATAATGCATTTTCCTTGTGCATAGAAACACCATTTCAACCAGAAATGAAACATATATACATTATCATGTAAAGGATACATAAGAGTACTTACCTTGTGTGATTTCAGCGAAACTAAGTCAGGGACTATGACTCTCCACCCAACCATATATAGTTGCAGCCAGTCCTCACTTGCAACTATCACCCCTGAGCTGGATTCCATAGACTGAGATAGATTGCTCAAGGGATTATGTATTGACTTCTAGTTGAAGTAGGGACTCTAGAGGCTCTCGCACCTACACCCACCAATCCCTTAGCAATCAAGAAATTCCACAAGGAATTGAGAGGTCTACTACTTCCACTCTTCAGTTGTTCAACAACCAGAAAACTCTAGGGAATCCAAAGGCTTCACCTCCACCTTAAAAAATAGTTGTTCCACCCACTATGGGAATCCAAAGCCCACTGTTAACCAATCAAACAATAACCAATCAAATAATAAAAGGAGACTCCAGAGCTTCCTGCGGGGAATATAAGAGCTAAACATATACCTAGGCTATCAAGGAATTCCAGAGAAAACCCATCTCCACCCTCCAGCCCCCTTGGTGTCTCAAGGTTTACCCTCACCTGGAGAAGCTCCTCCCATCCCTCTATTGCTCAACCAAAAAATAAGACAATTCCTTTTGGAGCCATGGAACCATTAAGAAGTATCTCCCTACATGTGTTACTCCACAATGATTTTCTCTACCTTCCTCCTTCATCTCCTGACGATTCTGTGTGTTCCCCCCCTTCTTCTTTTTTCAACTGACTGCTCCCTATCCTCCCTTCGTTCTCATCCACAATGGTTCTTTTCTTCTCTTCTTATCTCAGTCGTCTTCTCCTCTACAAAACCTCTAACAAATGACACTGCCAATAGATCTTACTAACCAATGTCAAGTGATCCATGTATCCCTTTGTCATCAATTTGTTAACGGGGTTCAATGACACATTTCCATTTTGCATGGTTTTCGTTAACAACATAGGTTTACCTGATTTGTTGTTATGTCGTTCTTGCTTGTCAAAACTTCCAAAAGAGTATGGTTTTGGTGTACCTTATTGCAGTTCATTGATTTTAACAAATCAGTTCATTGATCTTGACAAATCAGTTCATCGATTTTTACAAAATGGTCTAGTTTTCCTGCAGCAAATAAACTGAACATCCCAAGCAAGCAACCACCCAGCCTATGGATTTTGTGTCTTATCCTTGGCCCATAACTCTTTTATGAAAATAGTTACATTGCAAAATGAGGTTAACCAATTGGGGTTGTCACAAACCCCTCCCCCTTGGGCAAACACCGTCATTGGTGTTCTTTACAGATATGTAACAAAAGACATGACTAAGTAATTTTACATACTGCTTATGGAGCTTTATATGTACAAATCTATATAATATTTACACATATATACATTTTCTTTAACCACCAAACAAAAAAGGTTATGCTTCCCTCATCGAGTCAGTCATTTCCCAAGTGGCTTCCTCGGGTCCAAAGTGCCTCCACTTTACTTTGACTTGCTCTATGGCTCAATTTTGGAGCATTGTGCTCCTTCGATCTAAGATGCATAGTGGCTTTGGATGGAACTCCCCCTCTGGTTCCACTTGTAGCATAGACTAATCAATCACATGATTATAATCTTGTACATATCTCTTAAGCAAAGAAACATGAAAAACATCATGGAATTTTACTCATAGAGGTAAGGCTATCTGATAAGCCACTAGTCCAATCCTTTTAAGGATCTCAAAGGGCCCACAATACCGTGGTGCCAACTTGGCACATGACCCAATCCTTAATGAAATTTCCTTGGGTTTTATCTACAAATAAACATGTTCCCCAACTTAACTCTTCATGTATCCTATCTTGGTTGGCATAAATTTTCTGCATATCTTGTGTCACATTTAAATTATGTCTTATAAATTGAATTTTCTACTCCATTTCCTTGAGCATGTCAGGTCCAATAAGGACCTTATTCACTGGATAGTTCCAATTGATAGGAGCATTGCAACTCATAAAATTCCTCAAATGGGTTCATTTTCAAGGACTCTTGGTAGCTATTATTATATGAGAATTCTACAAGTGGAAGATACTCTTCCCACTTCTTTTTCTAGTGTATTACATACATCCTCAACATGTCATCGAGGAGTCGGTTCACCCTTTCTATTTGTCCATTCATTTGTGGATGATAAGGAGTACTAAAGGCCAATTTGATAGTCTCAAATCCTGCAAATAGCTCCTTCCAAAACTTGGAAGTGACTTTAGCATCCCTATCTGAGATGAGATTCTTGGGAACTCCATGCAACCTCATAATTTTTTTTATGAAAATTTGAGCCACCTCACTAGCCAAGTTGGTGGATTTAACCGCCATAAAATGTGCCACCTTGCTCAACTTGTCAATCACCACCATAATTGCATCATCTTGTCTGCAAGTTTTTGGTAAATTGGTAATGAAATCCATGGAGATCACCTCCCACTTCCATTCCGAAATGGGAATAGGCTGCAACAAACTTGTTGAATGTTTGCACTCAACTCATTTAGCAACAAAATCAACAATTTCTTTCTTCAAATTCAGCCAAAAATAAAACTTTTTAATGGTTGTGAGCATCTTTTGGTATCAGAGATGGTCTGAATATTGCTTATCATGAAACTCTCTCATGATGAACCCTTCAAAACCTCACTAATTGACACACAGATTCTATTCTTTAATCTAATTAGACCATCGCCCGTGAGACGATACTCTTCATCCTCACTACCTTGTTGTAACTTTCCCCTTAATTCTTGGTATTTTTCATCATGTTGTCTTTCGTTTTTTACCCTTTCCACCAGGTCCACTTCATAAAAGCTTATGGCTGCTAGGTGATTCACTTGAATCCTTCTGCTAAGTACATCAACCACTTTGCTTTCTTTTCCCTTTATATATTTGTTTTCAAAATCAAACTCAATGAGCATGGCTAGCCATCTTGCTCGCCTTGAATTTAACTTGGGCTACTCAAATAAATACTTCAGTCCTCCATGATTGTTTCTAAGGATGAATTTTATTCCAAGAAGATAGTGCCTCCACATCCTCAATGCATGAATGATGGCAAGATTGTCGCAAGCCTAAACCACCCCTAAAGTTGTTTTTTTGTACTAGTGACTATGGGCTAATTTGGAAGTCTATACTTCTATGAAGCTGTCTGTAATCTCAAACTCCATGTTTCGTAACATTTTGCTGCATGAAACCTTGGAAGCATGATGAGAAACATGGAATATGAAACCATGGTATTTATGTGTTTAACTTACCCCTATAGAATGCGTGCATTATGAGATCAAGGAGGTTGACTTTCGGGAAGTTTATTTATTTATATTCAATTATTATACATTTCTATGTATTTTGTATTAGTTATGTTCCTTACATAGTGATGAACATAAGATATGATATCAACTTTGATAATATTACAAGGTATGGAGCCATGAGGTATACAAAAGAGAATGATCAATGTCAAGTGAAGCTTTAAAGCCTAGGATATATTTAAGAAAATTTCTATTGTGTTATTAATTAAAGACATAGTGGAATTGATAGTATATAATTATAATCTCCTACATGTACTTGCTAAAATGATGTATTTGAAAAAATAAATTATCCAAGAATGCATAGAGACAATCATGGAGGAGGAAGGGGTCAAAGAATAAATGGAAGAATAATTGGAGGCAATCATGGAGGAGAAAAATGCCAAATAATACATAGAACAAATCATGGAGAAGCAAATGCTCAAAATCATGTATAATCTTATATAGTCAAGATGTGATGAAATAAGAGCTTGTACACCAAAAACAATATATAAGAGAATTAAATAAGCACATCTTGTATATAAAAAAGATTGAGAAAAAATTCCATATTTTTAACAAAATTCAAATTTTTTTTTCAAATTTTTAACGTCAAATATCTTTTCATTGTTACTTATAATAGCATATTTATATTATAATATTGTTTATATATTAAAAATTATTATTTTTTATAACATATAATTAACTAAAAATAATAAGTTTTAATTTCATAATATATATTTGAAACATCTTTACCCAAATATATAAACATAAAATTTAAATATTTATTTTAACTATATATATAAAATATGTAAATATAAATTAATTAATTTTTGGCGCGAAAAAAACACTTTCGAAAATTCACACGTTTAACCCCTCTTCTAGACCATCCTTTTCTGCAACATAATGAACAACCCAAAGTGCACAAGTGAGGAGGAGGGGGAATTAAAACAAAAAAACTCAGCTTGATTGTCTGAATGATATATGGCACTACATTAAAAAAAATCAAATTATAAATATGTAATTTGACCCAAACAATTGTCATAGGAAACCATCTGTAATTTGTATACTTGGCCATTAAAAGTTTGAAAAATAATTCTATATAACAATCAACTGAGTGAAAATCCACTCAGCTCTGGTTCAATGCCATGAAGCTAGGTGAGCATATTGCTGAGTATCGCGTTGCGTTGTCCAACACATTTCGATTTAAAAAAATTGGGCTTCTGTTGAAAAAAACGCCCTAATTGTATTTTGGAGTAATAATAATCGTACATGAAAATTGATTTCAATCTTTAAAAATTAAAAATTGTCCACGCATTGTGCTGATCATACGATATCAAATAGACTTAGCCACAAAGTGATAGATATAGAAAGAGTGACCCTTTTGCGCCACTTTGATGTCCATACTCTCCTGCAACTGGTCAATTCTGTGAGCACCTGTACCTATTTTGAATTTTCTTTTATCCCATCGAATGCCATTGATTTCTTTCCTTCCGCTATAGCCATTCGATACAATTTTCATTACACTCCTCCCATTATTCTCCCAACCCTGAAAACCTGGAGCCTCCCAGTGATGATAGCGTGAAGCAAAAGGACGCCAGTAGCGTTCAAAGTCATTCCATTCAGACACATGTAAAATCCTCTTGCTCTCATCATTTAGCTGAGCCTTGTGGAAACTCACCTGAGAACGAGTATTATAAGTCTCTCTAACCTCAATATGGTAAAAATTGAAATCCATAATGGGTTGTTTCTCAATGTTTTTGAACATGAATATATATTCGGGAAATCCATTTCGTGAGAATCTGTTGTGTGGAGTATATTTCCACTGCTCACATCTCTCATACAGATATTTCACTGTAGTACCTCTTAAGGGTATATTTACCTCAATCTCCACATAGAATGGAGTATTCTTCTCTGCACCAGTGATGTTTTGGATCACAGGACTAGCCGTAACAGACTCACGTTTCCATTGATGCCATTCTATGTTTTGTGTGCCATCCAATGTCCACACAGAAAAACAGTCTGTTTCTATGGAACGACTCCAGCTTCTGAATATCAATTTAATACAAATACCATTCTCAGTCCTAAAAGAGGAGCAACTGTAAGGATACTTGACGGACTCTATTGGGTTTTTAGAAAACCTGATTCGCAAAGGTGGAAGATTCTTCCAACTACAGACGTTGCTTCCTTCAAAAAGATCCAGCATGCCAACATCGTATATCATACTGCCATCTTCTTGTCGACTTCTTTTAGCCAAGGCAAATATACAGTCACGATGATCATCCAACACAAACCGTACACGTGTATGCATGTATTCAGGTATTGGAGGTATTGGAAGCCTCCATAAAAAACGGTGATAGCTGTAAACCCAGAGACCAAGGTAACTATTTGGGAAGTTCCTCGTTGGATTACGGTATATAACAAGTGAATTGGAGAGGATACGCTGATGGAGACTGCCATACTCTGGAAAACGATGTGTGACAACATCGGCCCAGGTTCGATTCAGAGTCATTAAAACTGGCAGCTTATACCATGGCAATCGCGTTAAGACTTTACCAAGAACAACGTCGTCCACAAGCCCATCTATTAAAGAACCTAGAAAAAAAAAATCATAAATTAGACTCAGTGACAATAAACATCTAACCAGCCATTCCTGAAACCACCTAACCCAACATTCTTGAACTTGATTGCAGATTTCAACTTTAGAAAATCATAAATTAGACTCGGTGACAATAACCATCTAAACAGCCATTCCTGAAACTACCTAACCCACCATTCTTGAACTTGATTGCAGATTTCAACTTATTCTATATAGAAGTGAAATATTCCAAAATCTACCGTCTAAATAAATAAAGATGACTCCCCCCAGCCCACAGACATAGATATAAAAACACATACCTGAAATAAGGTGATGGGAAGTGGGAAGCAGATCCTGCAAAGGAGCTCCTACTCTTTCCTCAGCACGATTATCGTTTTTGTCCTCCTGCTTCTGTTGAAACTTATTCTTTTCCAAAGCAATATTCAATTTCATTCTACATGCATGTGGCGGTGTTTGTTTCATTGTGCAGTCAGTACCTGTGTTTGTTTCTACAATTAGATTATAGAAAATTGCATACAAATAAATTATAGAAAAGCGCCTGCGTTAAAGTATGTATAGCATAAACCAGGTATAGTTTTTTTTTAAGATTTTAATAAAATTTAACCAGTTTTTTTGGAAACCCAAGTTACAAATGTTAAATTTCAGAACAATTTTAAATGCGCCTCAACCTTCTAAATCCATTTCTAAGTCCTAATAATCTAAGTCGCCTTACCTATTGCTTTGAATTCCCTTTCTCGCTGATGCTGGCCCACCGGCATTACCCTTCGAGGACTGATCGTGCTACCCCACGGGTACTACTGGAAAAACCAATATACAACTTGTGTTTTAAATCCTAGGATGGAATCATGCAGTTTTATATATGATATTTTATAGGGGCAGTTTCCATCGTACAGTTTTATATATAATATTTTATAGGGGCAGTTTAATGTATAGATAAAATGATTTTTTATTGCAATCTGATTTATAATTTTAATTAAGGTTATAATTTTTTGTTGTATAGATAGTTTTATCACTTAAAAAACATTTAAATATTTAAATTCTATAGATTTACAGAAGGTAAACTCATGTTTTTAAAATTTATGTAAAATTTTGGTTAAAAATAAACCCAAAAAAAGTGATTTCATTTATTAATTAAATTATACATTTTATAATAGCAAAATCTCTTTAAAAAATGACAACTTTAACCGATCTCCAAAAATAATATTTCAATAATAAAATTATATTATAGAAAAGCAACTGTTTTAACGAGCAGTCTTTTCACGTTCAGTTCAGTTAAGTCTCGCTGAAGATAATATTTGAATAATATAAAATAAAATTAGAAAAGCAGCTTTCATCTCTTTTCTTGTATTTCAGTAATAAAATTAGAAAAGCAACACTGTTCCTAATATTGTTGTCTGGAACAGTGGCCCCCCATTTTACTTACCGAAGATTAAAACCCTCTGGAAAGTCCTGGCTCCTGAACTTGTGCAAGAAAAATGGAAATTCCCCAACCGACGTGCGGGACATACTTCCAAATTAAAATTAAAATGTAATTATAGAAAGGGACCTGTATTTTTAACCAGCAATGTTTCCACGTTCAGTTCAGTTAATCTCTAAGCAAAAGAATAATATTTCAATAATAAAGTTAGAAAAACTGCTTTCATCTTTTATCTTGTATTTCAAGAATAAAAATAGAAAAGCAACACGCGGAAAAAACTCCAATAAAAGATACCCTTTTATTTCAAGAATAAAAATAGAAAAGCGGCACGTGGAAAAAACTTCCAATAATAGAAGACGAATTTCTGGAAAGTTTGTGATGACTTTGCGCGAGCGCTAAGAATAGCGTGGACTTCAGTTTCTTTAACATAAGTCTGCAGTCGTGATGAGGTTGCGCAACAAATTTGCGAGTTCCCCAACCTACGCGCGGAAGATATGCTCATAGAACCATTATTTCCGCTAGGTTGAATAACCTTATATGCCAAAATGGTGACAAAAATGACACAACCTCTGAACATTCTATCACAAGGCGGCTACTGAGGGTGGAGGCACCGCGAACATGCCCAATCTTTTGTGCATGTGAAATTCTATATGCTCAACTCTAGCGTCCAACGAATGCAAGCGTTCATTCATTCGATAGTGGCTCTGACGGATATTGGCTAGCTGCTCTAAGATCTCATTATGACTAAATTGGATATCTTCCCTGTAGGCAACAATCTCATTGTTATCCTCATATCGGTGCCCCCGGAGGATGTCCAAATTGGCTTGGATGCCTGTCAATTGTTCCACGATTGAGTCCATAGTGGCTAGCATGACCACACAATCAAGGGAATGGCCCTGTTCTTGGGCAACTTTGCCTGCTCATCCCACACTCTGAATCTGTAGACGATGGACTATGGATGCTTGCACGATGGCCAACCTACCTTTGTTGCCCTCCGCCTCTACGAGGCTGGCCCCTGGGCAAAGATTC
>APFE030520017.1:6197-63360 GCA_000404065.3 Pinus taeda
GATGTTGTAATCAAGGATCTAAGAGATCCTAAACAGATTCTAGCTACTGGTATTGCTGATGTTTCCACAAGGTTGTACAAGTTTCACAACTTTGGGTCATCAAATCTTCCTTCAGTATTTGTTGCTCATAATGATGAAGTGAGCAAACTTTGGCATGAGCGATTTGGTCACTTAAACTATCGCTCCCTTCAGCATCTATGTAAAGAAAATATGGTGACAGGTCTTCCTATGGTTTCTTGCAGAGATGGTGTTTGTTCCGGATGTGTACTCGGAAAACATCATCGGGACAGTTTTGAAAAACGTGCCTCTTGGCACGCCTCAGCCCCTTTACAGCGTGTGCACAGTGATTTTATGTGGTCCACTTCCTGTTGCTTCATTCTCTGGCTGCAAGTATTTCTTAACTTTCATTGATGATTTCTCCAGACCACTTGGGTATACTTCTTAAAACTCAAGAGCGAAGTATTTAACACATTTTTGGCCTTCAAAGCCTTTGTTGAAAAACAATCTGGACATCAAATTCTTAAGCTAAGAACCGATAATGGTGTAGAATATGTTAAAAACACATTCATCAACTTTTTCACCGAAAATGGAATTCAAATGCAACATACTGTTCCATACACTCCACAACAAAATGGTGTAGCTGAAAGGAAAAATCGCACCTTAAAGGAAATGGCTAACTGTATGCTGCAATCTAAAGGACTCAGTCTTAGTTTTTGGGCCGAAGCAATTAATTGTGCAAATAATATAATAAATCGCACTCCTACTAAGGTTCTAAAGAATATCACTCCAGAAGAAGCTTGGAGTTCCATTAAACCAGATGTAAGTCACTTTCGTATTTTTGGAAGTGAAGCATGGGCCCATATTCCAGATGAAAAGCATAAAGCTTTAGAACCTAAGAGTGAGAAATGTACTTTTGTTGGATATTCTGAAGATGTAAAAGGTTATAGACTTATTCCATTTAAGTCCAAAAATGTTATCATTCGAAGAGATGTAAAATTTGATGAAAATAAATCGGCCTGCGAGCCTAGTCCGGCGGATGTGCCACCTCTTCCTATCTCTTCTACTTTTGAAAACATTTCTTCTTCAGATGATGAAAATGAGGATGACAATCCTCCCCCACCTTCTCAGGATCCTCAACTTCCAAGATGGGTCCGTGCTACTCGGGATGCAGCAGGTGATCTTGCCGGTGATCCTACAGATCAGCGATGTACACGTTCTCAGTTTGAAAGAGCCTCTTCTTTACTGGCTCAAGCTCCAGTAAATCATGATCCTGACACTTTTGCAGATGCTTCAGGCCATCCACATTGGGAAGTAGCTATGAATGAAGAATATCATTCATTGTTGGCAAATGATACATGGGATCTTGTTCCTCTACCAAAGGGACGCAAACTTGTTAGATGTAAATGGGTTTACAGAACCAAGTATGGACCAGATGGGAAAGTTGATAAACATAAAGCTCGTCTTGTTGCTAAGGGCTTTTCACAGGTTGAAGGCATTGACTACACTGAAACCTTCTCCCCTGTTGCTAAAATGAACTCTATCCGCCTTGTTCTTTCCCTTGCTGCGTCTTTAAAATGGGAAGTCCATCAGATGGATGTTAAATCTGCCTTCTTGCATGGGGACTTGCATGAAGAAATCTATATGGAACAACCCATTGGCTTCATCCAAACAGACTCCAGCCTTGTATGTCGACTTAAGAAATCTCTTTATGGTCTCAAGCAAGCTCCTCGGGCTTGGTATGCCAAAATGGATAGCTTTCTTTTAGAATCTGGCTTTTCTAGGTGTTATTCTGACAATACTGTCTACACCAAGAAAGTGGGCAACTCTCTTATCATCCTTGTTCTTTATGTTGATGATCTTATTCTTACTGGTAGTGATCCCAACCTTATAAACCATGTGAAGTCCAGCCTTAAAAAGAAATTTGAAATGACAGACTTAGGACACTTACACTATTTTCTCGGTCTTCAAGTCTTGCAATCCAAGGAGGGTATTTCCCTTTCCCAGTCCAAGTATGCTTGTGATATTCTTCGTCATTTTCACATGGAAGATTGTAAGCCAGCTCCTTCTCCCTTTCAGTCTGGAGTCAAACTTTCAGTCTCTTGTACTTCTCCTGAAGTTGATGCTACCTTATACCGTCAACTTGTAGGAAAACTCTTGTATTTAACCCATACTCGTCCTGACCTTTCCTTTGCTGTTGGCCTTGTTGCTCGTTTTATGCAAAACCCCGTGAAAGTCATTGGAAAGCAGCTAAAAGAATACTTCGTTATGTTCGAGGTACAGTACAGTTTGGGATTCATTACAGTGCCAAAGCAACTCCTCTATTAGTTGGTTTCATTGATTCTGATTGGGCGGGTGACCCTGATGATCGGAAGTCTACTGCCGGTTATGTCTTCACTCTTGGTTCAGGACCTATTACATGGGCTTGTAAGAAACAGGCTGCCATTTCTCTTTCGTCAGCAGAAGCAGAGTATCGTGGTACCGTGGAAGCTAGTAAGGAAGCCTTGTGGCTTCGTCAGATCCTATCAGAATTGGGCTTTGAGCAGCAGCATCCGACTACACTTTGGTGTGATAATCAAAGTGCCATTCAGCTTTGCAAAGATCCAGTTCAGCATCAGCGCAGCAAACAAATTGAACTTCACATGCACTTCATCAGAAAGCTCATTCATGACCATGTTCTTGAAGTGCAATATTGTTCAACAGATGATCAGGTTGCAGACATCTTCACAAAGGCTCTCAGAGAGGCGAAGTTCACTAAACTTCGATATATGCTTGGAGTTCAGGAAGTTGTCACTAAGGGGGGATAGGCTCTAGTGCCTCCTTCCTTCTCCTATTGTGTCATATTTGTAAATCCTTCAATCCTATCCCAAGTTGTTCTTAAGGGGGGATGTTAGGATATTCCGACACATAGGAATAGTTAAGTTCAACTTGGTCTAGTATAGAGTTAGGTAAAGGGTGTTTCTTTACCGTTGTACATTTTGTAACTTACAATCCGACGGTCACGATATGTAGTGATCCGCCGGTTCATTCTCTCCTCGGTATTACCGACACTTGATCCGTGGCTTGACACCCGATTGGTCATGAATTCTATTTAAAGCGCATGGAGGGTCATTTGTAGGTTAACCGTGCATGAGAGAAGCTTATGTAAATTTTCATTCTTTTATTAATAAATTGCCTGTAGTAGCCACGTTGCCGCAGGCCGTGGACTGTTTCCCTCTCTGAGGGTTTTAACCACGTCAAAATACTGGTGTATTGATCTGTGATCTGTTTGTGAGCGGTGTCCTTTTGGTGTTCTGTCTGAGGAACTTACCCTGTAGATTCCTACACCTTGATAACAGTCTACTGCCATTCGCATCTATGATCCAGTAGCTACATGCAAGGCTGCACTCCTGCATAGTTTGGTGACAGTGAATGCAATAACCTTATGTTCAAGATGGTCGATAGTTTTAATATCAATCTGTTTATCCTCTATTTGATCATTGCAAAACCCCAATTGGAGACTAGCGACAGACTAGCCACCTAGCGTAGTCCTGAAAAGAGACAATCGTTCACCTCCCTTGTGCAAACCAGTCGAAAAATATATGTCCTCTAGCTCAATTTCAAGTTGGTGGCCACCAACCATGAAATACTGGTCTTGTATGTTCCACTTGTCTACAGCCATTACAAGAAGTCTACCTAGGCCCTCATGCTGGGTATGGCCCAGAATTTAAACAGTGTGCATGCTCTCAATGCATCCAATGTAGGATGATGATTTATTGCAGCAAGATCCACATCCTCATGCTCACATTCCCACCAAATAAGCATTTTGTATGTCCTACAATGCAAAAAGACATTTTAGAACAATTTAGTTTGAAAATTTTTGGGCGGAAATGGAGAAATTTGAATTTTTGAAATCCATTTTGCGGGGTCTGCACTCGCTAGTTACAGATAGTGCGTATAGTCCGCATGCGTCGTGAGCAATAGGTGCGGACCCACGACTTTTTCCTTTGTAGAAAAAAGTCGGGGTCCACAGGGGCCGCATGTTGCACCTGCGGACCCCCACAAGCGAATTTATAAACTAATTTTTCCCTTAAAAATAAAAATGAGAGCCTAAAAATGAAATGTAAATGGCTGAAATGCAAGATAAAGATGAAGTGGATTACTTGGAGTTGACGGTTTTCGATTCCAATGGACGGATTTTCCGTAATCTTCACAGGAAGTTTCTTACCCAAAATCTCTCAATTCTCACTCTAAAATCAAATGGTAAAAATGAATTTACAAAAGCCCTTTTTATAAGTTTTTTTAAATAAATGAATTTTTAATTTATTTATTTTTCTCTTTAAAAAGGTAACTTTTTGATACATTTTTATTTATCTTAAACAATCATGAGTAATGTTTTAAGTTTTTGCGCAGAATATTGGATTTTTCGGGGAAAATTGATCATTTTCAACAAAGAGTACTTTTCTCATTTTTTCAGACTCTTCCAAAACTTACGAAAAAGCAAAACATGGGAGTCCTCTTTAAGCTCTTTTCTGAATCGTAAAAGATAAAAAGATTGCCAAGTTTTTCCTTTTAAACTCGTTAAACAGAATTAAAAAGGCGGTCCATTTACAACTCTATTCTGACCGTATAAACATGAAAAGGTCATTGGACATTTGTCGTTTCAAGTTCGATATTTGTTATAAAAATACGTGTCTTCAATCACTTTTTTAATTTTTTAGATTGAAGCCACTAATTATGAAAATTACTCCTTGATCGTAATGGTCAAGCAGTTCTCTCAAGTATTATTTTATACCTTTTCGAGCTTGTGGGACACAAATTTACGAAAAAGGACACCCATGGGGTTTTCTTATGTTTTTCTTCTAACTCCCTAAAATTGAAAAACACTGAGTTTTTCCTATACTGGACTCGTTAAAATTTAACAATAAAGGACATGTTCAATTTTAAACTGGAATGAACCACTCCTTCTTAGGGTTCGAATTTTAAACTAAGTTGGACTCATCCGAAGGATGAGCTTATAAACAAGAAAATGTTATCGTCCTCAAGCTTGTCAAAAATAAAGAGGTACTTTCTAGAAATGGTGGGGGAAAAGAGCGAAAAGTGGACTTGTTTATTACACTTTTTGTTTTAGAAAAGCAGTTAACCACTCTTGCACACGACATCTTTGTTCACCTAGGTTGGGAAATCCTGGCTAACAGTCAATCAAACCATATTGAAAGTCTTGAGCCAGTTTTTGGGTATTGGCTTTGGGTCGATTGTCACCAAACCATCTGCAGTGTCTTTATGTGTTCAAGAGGTCAGTTCAACCAAACCATTCATCTGCAAAATATCTGTCATCCATTTTGACCATTCCTGAGTCAGTCCTTGCCAATATATTTCTTCAAAACTTGATCTATGATTTCGTGTTGTGGGCTTGTCTACGACAGATCACTTTCTATCGACTTCAGCTCATTATCTAGAAAGATGATCTAGAAATCATCAGTACCTTGGAATCTGCATGCCCTAATGGTAGGTTTCTCACCTTTGATGATAGGTTGCATCATTGACCTTCAACCAAAGGATTCTATGACATGTTCAACATCAGCTCATTTACTCACATTTCATGGATTGTACTGAGTACTTTGAGAGCCATTGACATTACTGGTGGTTTCTCTCACAGTTGTTAACAATTCACATCATTGACTGGTAATCAAGTGGTTTCTACCATGTTCAACTTCGACACATTCATTCACATGGATAGAATCGTACTAGTTTGGGAACCAGAAATGAAGACCCTGGATCCAGTTTCTACCATCTAGGCTGCGAGGAATTTTGTTATTCATTATACAATGTACTATTTAGAAATAGATGGTTGTGCCCATACTATGTCTACACGTGTCTACACTCTTGATGTATTACAAAATCATTATTGTATCCGAATAGTTTAGTCAGTTTTAATCTGAGTATGGGAATGCCTACCTCAGCGATGATATGTTCACATATATATATTTTGCATTGAATGTTTTTACAGGTTCCAACTGGGGTGTCCATAGGATGATCCTTGAAATGATAAAGTACTTCATTCTTCATAGATGACAAACTATATCTTCATCTATTACAGACTTTGCACATCAAGGGGCAATCTGTTGCACAAAAAATTGTCACCTTGACATTCTGCAATTTGTGTGAGTCCATTACCACTCATACTTTCCTCCTTTGCAAGTCTTAAGCCTCAGTTCCTTATATCAATCCTTGAAAATAAGAGAAAGCCCTCAAAAGTCTCTAAAACTCTAGTTCCACACTTTCAGTTAACATTACCTATCGTCCCGCACCTAAAGGTCATGACCCTTGCGCACCTGACCGCTTTGTCTCTGTGTTATGGGTGCGGATCCATGTAAAAGTAAAAAAGGCGTAAGTATATTCTTAAAAACTCACTTTGAGTCATTTCTAGAAGCTTCTGGAGGGAATCTTGAGGTGGCAAGTTTGCTCCCTTAAGGTTCATGCATCCGATACCTTAAGGAGCTAACCCCTTGATGTGAGGATCTTATCCCTTTGAAGGAGGACTGTATCCATTCATAGGTGGACCTGTAACCTCCTTCCTCTACACTATAAAATGAAGCATTGGGCTGGTTACTTGCGGGGTTGAAAGCTTAATATTTTTGAGGTGAAATGCTGTTGGAACTTAGTCTTCCTAATTGAGCTTTCATGAGGAGAGATTACATACCTCTTTGATCTCATTTGGAAGAGTGTAAGGATTGTTAAAGTAAAGGAGATTCCTATTTTAGACACTGGGAAGAGCTTGTTCAACATCAAGGCTGAAAAGGTTGTAAGGTTCTTCTATTTCAAAGTTAATACAAATAGGTTTGTTTTTCTCAAAAAGCTATGTTTTATGGTTTATTTTATGGATTTCTTAATCACCATAATGAACATGATTTATGATATTAGCTATGTAGGTGTTATTTGATGTTTGCTTGTTTGTGTTTGCAGGTTCTCAAAAGGAAACTCTTCCGGACAGTTGAAGGATGGTTGATACAAACTAGCGTTGGACTTAAGGTAGGGTCTAAACACCTCTATAGTTTTTATTAATGAATCGCAATATGTTTAGAGAAAGATAGATTTGCTTGTCTGCTTGTTGTTAGATATCTTTTGATACTAGGGAGATCGACCTTGTCCGCAAGAGCGATTTATCCGGCCAACAGGTCACAATATAACCAAATCCGACCTAACAATAATAATATAAGGGCACAAAAGTAACAATAGTAGGTTTCTTTGGGGCACAATAATAAAACTATTTGGACAATAGGGGCACAATAATAAAAATAAGGTATACAATGACAATAGTAATGGAGGAATCACCAGTATTTTAGGAACCTAACAAAAATTATGATATTATAATATAATATTTAATGAAGGAGAAATATACTTACAAAAGTAGGAAGTAGGTTACTCAAGAGGGCATGTAGTCTTGGTGATTAAGGAGTCAGTGAGTCCTGGGGGTTTGACTATGAAAATAACTAGCTCAGATGTATATGAGTTTCTGTGGGCCCTAGTGGCCTTGAGATCTTGGTAGGTATGAGAGTGTACTATATCTGGTTATGGCTTGGTGGCCATGAAGTTATGGGAACTTTGTTTTGAGACAAGGGGTCCTGGGTTTTGACTCTGTAATTGATTGACCAGTTGGTGAACCTTGTGCTTGCACTCTTTAACAGATTGTAGCATGGTTATTCAATTAATCATGCCATAGAGGATGCATCGTGATGTTAGAGCCTTGGTGGGTTTTTTTATGGCCCGAGTAGCCATGGATTCAAAGCGCAAACCCGAGGGCAATCGATTGTCGAAAGAAAATTAACATCATGGTCTGTGGTTAGGTGAAATTTCAAACATTCAAACCAGTCGACAACATTCACAGACCAATATATGATGACTTGTTATTGTTCATCTCGCTAAATTTACATATGGTTCTATAATCGTCTGGTTGGCTATGCTCAATATCGTATCTTATGGTTAAGTTAAGCATATAGTTTTGGTTATACTTGGGAAAAATATAATTGATTAAATGAATTTGGTCAATTCACATAAACATATATTTCTGGTTTAATTTCTCCTACCGTTGTGTATTTATGGTCTACCTATGAGTGGAACTATTTTTATGGTTAATTATGTGTATGTGTAGTCTTGTTTATGTTGGAAATGTATATGTATTTTGTGCATTAGGGTTTGGCAGCATGCTGGAATTATATTATGTGGCTAGATTATGCTTCTTATTTTGGTAAATTTTGGATAAATTTTGGCATTTTTGAGAGTGGCATCACCCAGAGGTGGCTAGGGATGTTACAATGGTATCAAAGTGCCCAAATTTCAATATCAGGCATGAATGGGATGAAGACTTATAATAGAATAAAAATTACCAAGTATGGTTGTAAGCCATTTGACATAATTTCAAAGATTTATTATAGAAAGCTTATAAATGCCAACACATAAGAGGATCCACTTTGAAAAGTTTTGTTGAGGATACTCTTGTATGGTTGGTGCCAAAACTTAGTTTGAATACCTATCACTTGATATAATGCTTGTACAAAATGAATGACATATTGGATGGTTGTATTTAGAGGTGTTTATGGTGGTCTCACTATGCATTGTATATATTTGTTGATTGGATTCAGAGACTAAACCATAAAACCATTCACTACACTAACAACTACAACGATGAATATTTCCATGGTTAAGAGGATACCTTATTCTAATATAAAGGTGAAGTTTTGGGTTGTTAATGAAACCATGACATTGACTCAGAAATATATTACTTCTTGTTGTAGCAATGTAACAACAAGAAAACCCCATCAGATGACCATAAATTCCATGCCCACATTCTTGTCATGAGAGTATTAAGCTAGAGTATTTTCCTGCTAAATAAGCTTGTTGGCATGTATGCTTTGGATATCCCAAGCCAAAAGAAAGGGAGGTTGAGCCAGACATATCTAGATATCATGGTTCTCAACATGATATGGCAAGTAAAGATGCTTTGGACAAGAAACAACTGTTACACTATCCAAAGAGAAATACAGTGGACACTTCATTTACTATCTCCTGTAATGGAAGGTATGGGTCTTCAAGAGAGGAGGATAATGGTAGGAATGAGAAGTATGATAGAACCAAAACTGTCATTGAGCCTACATTTCGATTTCTAGGTGAATATGCACATGATTTGGCAATGCAAGTAGCAGAGGAAGTGAAGAAAGAAATGGAAGAGAAACATATTTTAGAGATAGAGACAAGCGATCAAAGCATGGTCATATCAAAAGATAATGTAGAGTATAAAATTTCGAAGGAACGAAAACCGAAGCTCATATATTTCTTTAAGGATGCTAGTGAGTCTGATATGGGTATGCATAACTAGCTTGTTGGGAACTTGAGAAAAATGAATGAAATAACTTGTAAGATGGGAGAAAGGAAGATTGAAAAGTGTGATTACAAAGTTGTAGAGAAACCCACAACATGTCCTCTTTGCAAAGAAATAAAATGTTCCACTATTAGCTCTCAAGCTTTTGATGATTGGCCACATGAGCCAAATAAGCTCAAACATATTGTTAATGAGGCCAAACATGCGATCCCATCTTCATCCAAGCCATTTCAATGCATAATATGCAATCTTTTTCCCAAATTTTTGGCAGTTCCAAACAGTACCAGCAGTAAGACAACAACTCTAGGTGAGACAATGAAGGTTGCATCACCTACTAATATTGAAGCACTAGAAAATCATGACTTTGATTTGAATGAATGAATCATGTTAGACGAAGGCCCACAAGAGCCACATGCAATTTTTATCTTGTTTCTTCTATCCCAAGATTCTCAGTTGTTTCTCATTCTGTAGTTTCTTCTCTGAGCTGAGGTGTTCCAATTCCAGTTGTAGCTTCTACAAAAGGATCATTTATACCTCTAGTGAGTCCTCTTAAAGGAAAAGGTGAGTTGGGCTAGAAATGCTCTGCACCAACAAGTGATTTTCGCCCTGTTGAACATCAAAGAACTCCAGATAGGAATCCGAATAAGTGCCAAAATGCAATTGAAGCAGATGGAAAAATAATAGATCGCTGTGGAGGTACAAATCAACTAGAAGAACTTCAGGTAGGTGCCAAGATGAAACTGAAATAGATATACCATTAGCTCCAAGCAAAACAACACCTCATCCTCTTTTTTATGTTGATATCAATGTTGTCGATGAGGGTCTACAGGAAGAAGAGACAATAGTTACCACAAAATTTCCTACACATAATTCATTACCGACCACCCCAAGTAATATAAACACAAGTCACAATTGATTTCGATCTGGACCGTGTAGTTGAGAGTGAGAAAAATGGACCAGGATTAAACTCATATCAGTCAAATATTAAAGTAGTTGACATCTCTAACAAAAAAAATAGTTCTTTCGATATACAACAACACATTAAGCATAATTTTGACTTGAATGATGGCCTCTGTATGGACAACACAATAGTTGCAGATGATTCTATTGCCTCTTAGGGAAGTGCACGAGTTGTGGGAAATCAATATTCCTCCCTCTTGGGCCTTAAAATGGCTGGTGAAATAATATATCTACCTCCTTCATCTCACACTAAAGGATCAATTCTTGTAGTTTAAATGGAAACATATGCACTTGTGAGGCTAGAATCACCATTTTTGTGGTTGTTGCCCTTACATTATTCAGTATAGGACAATAGCAAGGCATTCTACATTCCAGCTAGATATATATAAGCCACTTGCTAGGTTCTCATCATCTCTAGCTGCAACATTTTCATATCCAATGCAATGACTTGGTTTTCCATGCACTGGGTACCCCTTTGGATTCAACTTTGCCTATTTTCCTACTGTGTTTGCATCTTTCTTGGAATCCTCTATTTCTCACCCATTCACTCTAGGTTCTTCTTCAATTTTCACCTCCGGTGGAATTCTTCCACCCCATATTTGACATCCTTACTTAATGGGATTGACAAAAATTCCAACTCTAAACAATGATAGAATCTGGTCCAAACCAAACTTCGATCTGCATTCTGGACCAGAGACATCTGAGAAAGAGGGTAAAGAAGAAAGAGAAGGGTCAAAATCTGTAGTAGTTTTGGAATGTCCTCTTTTAACAGATGGGAAAACTACAGTCTTATGCCAATCATTAGCATTAATGGACTCTTTTAAGAGGAAGGAAGCGAAAGTAGGGTGGGATTTAAATAGATTTGAACTTAAACAAAAGATACAAAGATAGCTAGTTTCTAGAGGGTTTGGTAGCTTCTTTTTCATGGGTCTATCTAACCCAAAGGTTGTTGGTTATTGGGCACATTAAGTTGTAATTGAATCCCAGTGTGATGTTGATAGAGCTGTTTAAGCCCAAATGGCTTAAGCTAGAGATAAATGTGTACTGGCTTGAATCTGATATCGATTCAAGGCCAGAATTTCTCATGCCCATATCGTTAATTTCCCTCTTTTTCAGTGATCTAGTTGCACTTCCTACATGTATTCTTATTGTGGAAGTATGAAGGGCACATGCTAGGTGTTTGAGAAACTTTCCAAGAAAAATGTGTCCTCATGGAATGTTATTACCAAAGGCTATGTCAGGGATGGACACTACCAAGAAGCCCTTAAGTTGTATTAGCAAATGCAACAGGGAGGAATAAATGGAGACATATCTTTCGAATTGTCCTTAAGTCATGCACTGAGATTGCAATGTTGGAGCAGGGAAGGGAAATCCATGGTTACATGGAACACCATGAATAAAGTATATTTCAAAATTAGAAATTGTGAAGAGGCGGGAAAGCTACATGATGAAATGAGGCTACGAAGGTTGAAACCTGATGTGATAATTTGGATCGCGATGATATCTAAGTATGAGTAGAATGTTAATGGAAAAGGTGCAGTGAGATGTTTTCTAAAATGTAACTGGATGGAGAGAAACACAATTTAGTCACTATTGCAGTGCTCTCACTTCCTGTGCAAAATTAGCAACACTGCAGCAAAAAAAAATGGATGATGCATACGAAGTGTTTGTCCATATGCCTAAGAGGGATCTGATGTCATGGAATTTAATAGTTTGTGGTTATGAATTGAATGGATATTGTGATGAGGTGCTAGGAATATTTTGTCAACTTCAAAATTACCGTAATGAACCTAGATGTAATTACATGGAGTGCGATCATTGTGAGATATAGACAATTTGTTCATAGTGTTGAATCCTTGAACCTCTTTAGTTGAATGCAAGCTGTAAAGGTGAAGCCTAAATTTGTTATCATGGAAATTTTTTTTCATTCATGTGTTGATTTAGTGGCTTTGGAGCGTGGGTATCGAATGCATGAGCATGAGGAAGATGCTCTAACACTCTTTTATGAAATACAAGAAACAAGCATTAAGGTAGGCCATATAATCTTCATTGTTATTTTATCTTCCCGTAGCCATGAAAGGCTAATAGATGAAGGCTAGCGTCACTTCGATTCAATTGATAGAAAGCTTTAGGTTAACCCTAGAGTGGAGCATCATGCATGCATGGTTGACCTCCTCGTCCACTCGAGACACTTCAATGGAGCATATGTGATATTATTCAACACCTATGCTACTTCTATGGGATGTTGTATTCAACGTGAGAAAGCTAATGTTAGATAACAGAATTTGAAGAAAAGAGCCATAATCTCATTTTCATAGACAATTCTAGTCATTGGTAAGTTAGGATGTTTTGAAATATGTTATAGAAAATATTCAACAGTAGTGTTTAGTTTCAATGATAATACACCGTCTTCATTTGAAATTTTCCTCTTTGAAACAATGGAAAGGATAGACATGGAGTGGTTACAACCGTGAATCCTTCCTCAACAACCCTCAAGGTGGATGGCAATAGATAATCATGACAAGCTCCAAGCATTCGACATGCCTTGGTTAAAGCCTTATGTTGTAAAAGATGAATTGATTAGGCAACTCCTAGACCAAATTTAGGACTTCATTCAGGAGATTTTGAAAATTCCAAAATTATCTCAACTTTATCTACAGTATTTTGCTATATAAAATTAGTGGAGCCAAAAAAGTTCATTTTCTTAGAAACAAGCCTACCTAATAGAGGTCAAAGGTTGGGTTACTATTAAGAAAACAAGAACTTCATTGTCAAGAAAATTGGATGGAGGGGCCATAAAGGGAACATGACAAGTTCTTGCCTCAAGCTTGCATATTTGTATGGCATTATTTGTTTGTATCCAAGACTTAGCTGAGGAGACAATGAATTGAATGGATTTTATAGCAATTTGAGTAGAGGTTCGAATGTTGTAGGAGACTATGGAAGTGAAAATACGCCTTTTATAGATACTTTAAAAATGACCAACTTAGAAATCAAGATAGTTTCTCGTGCAAAAGGGGAAAAGAATAAAAGCAACAAAGAAAATGGAGACCTCGTGGACCTCTAGAAAGCATTTATACGATGCCTCACATCTATGTAGCTATTGCAAAACTTTCATATATGCTTGAACATGGCAGAAACATCATCACAAAATTATTTTCCCTCTCTTTATTCCCTTCCTCTATGAATTTCATTGAAAGTAAAATCATCACTTTCTTCTTTTATTTTATCGATACATCGAAGGTTTCATGTGGTTGTTTCACAAAGTGCCATAATTTCTTTTCAAGAGATAGTTGTTCAACAAACACTGATTAATGATTCTTATTGTTCAACAAACACTGATTAATGATTCTTATTGGATCATGTTACAACTAATACTTGAATATGTCCTTCCAGAAATTGACCTCCTTCCAGGTTGTAAATCATCATATATTTTCTCAAGAGAATGAGTGATTCTGTAAGAAAGGCATTTGAGATGCTAGTTGGAGCATCTAGAAAGCTTCAGGTATTAGAAAGGTGCTTCCACAATTAAAATAAGGTGGACATGGATGCTTGATATACTAGAAGACTTCTTGAACTTCTTAGAATTTGTATAATGTCTAATGGATGGTAGAAAATAAACATTGAATAAAGAACATTAGTAGCCTAGATAATCAAAATTTCATTTTCCTTATTTCAACTCAGGCAGGAGGGGGGAAGGCGTGTTGGGAGTTGGAATAAATTTTCCAAGTGTAGATACTATTGATATTTATGATCTATATAATATATTTCAGTCTCTTTTGTTTTATTTATGATCTCATTAAGGATCTCACAAGATTGGTCAAGACAAATAGGTGACTACATATCAGTGACAATAAAGTGTTACGTTGAGGAGACAATATTGCAATGGTCATGAACAAAGATGGATTTGGAGAATATGGTGATGAATATTTGTAAAACTGAAAGTTTAAAGAATTATCTAAATCACAAAGAACCTTTGTGTTTGTGGAGACTGCCACAATACCACCAAGTTCATCTCCGAAATTATCACATGAAAAATTATTGTCAGTGATTATGTTCTTATGAAATTACTAATAATGACAGACTGTGTAGAAATATTTTTTATGTTGTGAGTAGAGTTCATTCTAAAAAGATCAATGGTTCAAGTTTTTTGGTAATACAAGATCCCAATTAGGTTTCATTAGTTTACTTTGTTAACGAAACTAGTTTTCATCAGTCTATGAAGTACAAATGACATTCTAATAGCTCAGTCCATGTGTTTATACTATTTTTTTCTTATACTCAAGGGAAAAGGTCTAGAAAATATTAATATGATAAGAGATCATAGAAGTAGGTGGTGGGCCCTCTTAGAAGTGAGGAGTATTTTGCAGATAGACAATCATTTAGAATAGAGAAGCTCTATGAGTCCATTTCCAAAAATGGGAAATAATGCTCTAGCAGGTGCATTGGCAAATATGATTTTATGTATTACTACAACATATGTTTATACTCTTGGTGAGTGTGTTAAAAAATAGATGAAATTTGGCTTACAGTATTGGAACAAATGGTATGTCTATTGGAAATGGAGTTTCCATTGCTACAAATAGAACTTCAACAGCAAGAAAGTAATGTCAAGACAACATATACCACCTGAGTCTAGTAGACTAGACAAAAATTGAATAAAATTCAATGAAAAGTTCAAGAAATTGTTAAGTGGCAAGCAATAGAATAGGAGGTACTTGGCATTTTCGTTTCATTCCTCGATCATGTATACATTGCCAAATTGTCAACATACACATAAAGGAGTGGAAATCCAACAAAATACATGGGTACCTAAGTGTTTCATTTACCAACCCTCTATGATCTCCTTCAAGTGCATGGGTCATTGATATTCTTAATGAAATCAACCTAAATGTATAGGATCCTTCAAGTTTTTAGGCCTATCATGCCCCATTGTTTACAACCAAAACAATCTAGTCATAGAGAATTCAACTGACACGTGGCCCATACTCTATTAGAGGTTAAGCACTATGTTAAACAAGCTATTTAGATCATCAATGGCACATGGATAATGGGTATGCATTCTTAGAAGACTCATACAATGATATTAACTTTACATAATACATAGATATGGTTACATACTATTTACTTTCTCCATATCAGGGAGGCTATAAGTATAAGCTTTTATAATATCACATGCTCTTACAATACTCCTCCCA
Source organism: Pinus taeda (assembly GCA_000404065.3). Taxonomy (NCBI): domain Eukaryota; kingdom Viridiplantae; phylum Streptophyta; class Pinopsida; order Pinales; family Pinaceae; genus Pinus; species Pinus taeda. The sequence goes on from APFE030520017.1 coordinate 21,711, forward strand.
TGTACAAACTCTAGGTAAATATTAAGCTCAAAAATATCAATGACTAATATAAATAATCTACACACAACATGTTGAACTTCCTCCAAATATAGGATGTGATTCATATTTCCATATGGTCCTAGTTTTGATTCAGTATAATAAAAGGTGTAGTTTGTTTGTCCATCTCCAACCAATCTCAATTTCTACCACAAGGAATATCATTTCTATGCTTTTGGATGAAATTACAAAAACTCTTTATTATGATAGAACATCATTATGGCCTCCTTGCTCCAAACTCAGAATTCCAACTAAGAAATATCTACCATTAACATTGGGTGTCAAACGATATTACTTCAATTAATCTTTCATTACTATAACAACGAACCACTACTAGTTATTCATTGTAGAAACTTTCTAGCATTTATAATGCAAATTATTCATATATGCTCCTCCATTATGATTTACATATAGGATTGTCATCTCAAACAACATACATATTGGAGACAAATCACACATTTTGACCAAATATTGAGACCACACACAATAGTCAAGAACTTATTGTACTCTAGGGCCTAACGTCAACCTAACTATAAACATTGAACAATAGGGAATTTTATGAACATGCTTCCATCTATCAAGACACGTATGTACCCAAATAATATTCCCACTAATTCTAAATAGGAAAATAGATACATAATACATCCAAATTGGCCTTGCATTCTATACCTACTAATATAAGGAATTATGACACCACATTCATTGAAAATCATTTCATGAATGAACAACTACAGGAGATACAACCTCTTGTTATATTTTCCTTTAGGCTACAACACTCCATATCAAGTAAACCAAAGAATGTGGTGTCATAAGTCATAATAGGTTGGGGCCAATTCATAATAGTCGTAAGCTTTTCAGGATCAACAGATAGCCCTTCCTTAGAATTCACATGCCCTAAATATTGGATTATATCCTTGTAAAACTCACATTTGTTGAGTTTTGCATACAACTGATGTTCTATTAATATTTGTAACACTAACCTCAGATGTTTCTTGTGTTGTTCTTCTTTTCGGGAATACATTAAGATTTCATCTATGAATACTAGCAAAAAATGATCCATATATTTTTGGAGTGCATTGTTCATTAAACAAATGAAGGTTGTGGGTGCATTGGTGAGACTGAAAGGTAAGACTACAACTCATAGTCACCGTATCTAGTTCTGAAAATTTCCTTATGAATATATTCATCTTTTATTCATAAATGATGATAGCTAGTTCTTAAATCAATTTTTTAAAATATAGTTTCTTCCCTCACTTCATCAGACATATCATCAATTCAAGGAAACATGTATTTATTCTTAAAATTTAGCTTATTGAACTAACAATAATCAATCCACATTCTAAATGTGTCATCCTTTTTCTTGAAAAGTAGTATAGGGCCCCCCCATGGTGACACATTAGGCATAATGTAACCCTTTTCAATAGCTCCTGTAACTACATTTTCAATTCTAGTAGTTCTGGTATGCTCATTCGATATGGAGCTCTAAACATGGGGTTGGTAAATGGTAACAAGTCAATGAAAAAATATATGTCTCTATGAGGGGGCGAACCTGGTATTTCCTCTCAGAAAACATCTTAGAATTCACTGATAAGTAGCAAGGTCTCTAAAATTTCTTTTATTGTTTGATTTTTATTAGTTTCCACCTGCACCATATATATCTCATATCCTTTCCTTGAAATTATTTTCCGCTGTAACATTCACATTTCTTAGACTGATATTAGTTTTTATTTACCTCTATTCAACCGAGTTTGCCCATTTTGGCCCTTACAATTCACTGTTTTTTCTAAACATTTTATGCCAGCTCCTTATTCCTCCAACCAATCCATGCCTATCAATAAATCATACGATACTAAGAGAAGAATATTTAAATATGTTTATGTGAGATAACCATTTAAACAAATGGAACACTATTTTATTTGAATGGTCACCTTTCTTTTCGTACTTGACACTAACTGTACCAACCATGCATTCCTAAATTTTTTAGATTTTAATTTACATATTTTCACAATTTGGGGACTAATATACTTAGAGTAGCCCATGGATCTATGAAAATAGACACAATTTGGTTTAAAATGGTTCCTTCAATCTCTATCATAGTGGATTCATGTTATTCGTGTCTTTCTGCTAGTGCTGCAGTGATCATGGGAATATTTCTAGCAACATCATTAATGATCATTGCTTCATGAATTGCTTGAATATTCTGGGCAAATCACGAGTTATGTTGGAAGTCCCTTAGTAAGTTTTGTTTTCCACAAACCCAACACTTCAGGGGTTCCTTTTCCTTGATCACACAATTCGTTTTGTTATTTAATTCCATGGGCTTTGACCAACTTTAAGGTTGTGCAAGCTGAGGTGCATTTCCCTTATTTAACTTCTTCCATTGGCAATCCTTCACAAAATAATTGTGGCAAGGAGGTTTATGTCTTTTGGCACCCATTACAGACTTGGTTTTGTCCTTGTTTTTCCATGGTTTTACACCTTCACCCCTTTTCTTGACTGTTGATAATATAACCTCTCCTTTCTTACTACCTCATCCATTGGTTTAGGACTGTCAAACTCAATCCTTTCTTTATAAGAGGTTGGAAAGAACTTCAAAATTTGTTGTGATTTTTCCTTTTCTTCTTTAATATGGGGCATATACCGTAGTAGATTTCTAAATTTGGATGCAAACTCATCCATAGTTATTTGTCCCAACCTTAACTCATGGAATTCCTTAGTATGGTCATCATAATATTGTTCAGTGAAGTACGAGGACTTAAATTATTTCTGAAATTCTTCCCAAGAAATTATATTTTCTTCCATCATATGTACACTTTTAGCCTCTTCCAACAAGAGATTAGCTTTTCCCTACAGCTGGTAAATAGCCAATGAGGTCTTCAAATTACTCTGGTACTCATATACCTGAAAATATTTGATCATGTTAAGGATCCAAGCTTGAACATCTTTCTCTTTTCCCCACCAAAAGCAGGGGGTTTGATTTTCCAAAACTCTCCTTGTAGCTTCATTTTATTCTTTTTCTTTCGTGAGTTTAGATACATCCTACATGACTCTTTTCCACATTCAAACTTTTCTCACTCTATTACCACCTCTTTCCTTTTCAAATTTTCTAATTATATGTTTCTATGTCTAGAGTTATCAATTAACTTCCTTATCATTCGTTCATGTTGTTCACTAACTCTCAACATACATTGATTGTTGTTTCTCAGATGAGTCAGTTCCTATTGGATGTTTTTAATCACCTCCATAAACTGAGCATTTGGTGGAGTGTTTCCTCCTCCCAATTCAACATACAGATCATCACCACATGTTATGGCTCGAGCGGAATTCTTTTCCATTAGTGGCCCACTTCACTTGTGTACCTTATATAAAAATAAATTGCACTGCTATCAGTATCACATTGCTCTATTAATTTGGCATAATGATTCCATGCAGGCCCAATATTTAACTAGGCTCTGATACCATTTTGTCGTAAACCATTCCTAATTGTTTTATTATTTCTATTTTTTCCCACTTTGTATATATTTATCCTATTTTATATCTATATATATATTATATATATATTATATATATATATATATATATATATTATATATAGATATATATGATATCAGTTGTAAGACGAAAGTTACTTCATTATATGCTTTCTTATCACTGCACAACATATGTACATATTCTAAGGTTCTAAACATAATTTGATAATAGATAATAGGTTTATTCTCTTCTTTATTACTTTTCTACTACTCTTATATGATCATTTTGAAAACACTCTTAGTTAACACATAGCCTCTTATGTCACTTTATAATTGTGGTTGTATATACAAATATGAAATGGGTTCTACCTGTTACCTGGCTACCTTGGAATTTTCCATCATTACAACCCACTACACTCCTGATTAGTGGCATAGATTGGTGGAATACCAATTGATTAATATTTAATGTACACAATATGTTTTCCAAGGTTTTGGAGGATATATCAGTTCTCCTAGGGATCCTCACAAAAATAACCCTCGTACACATACCCTTTTACCTCTAGTTTTCACGTGATCTTCACATGAAGAAGTACCACTCACAACACACAGATGGTGAGGATTTATTGTGAGGATCCCAGGGGGTAGATTCCATTCCATAATACTAACCCTAATAATCCAGTTGATTCTTCTCATGTGTAATTTTCATTGTTTAGGTGTTTTGGTTTCATGTCGTTGCTCTGGTTTTTGTTGCCACTCAAAAGCTCTGAAATGTGTTATTGCTGGTAAACTCAAACATGTGCAATTCCTCCTCGATGCAAAGGTGGTGCCACACCTTCATAGGTTTGTGTTGTATATTGAACTGTTGGTAACCTCAATCATGGAATTCCTCTTTGTTATCATTTGAGGATATTTTAACGCTGGGATACAGGTACATTTCCAAGTCTCCCTCTTTGTTTAAGGTTAGTTTCATTTATATTTCCTAGTGCCTTAACTAGTTTATGGATTATTAATGATTTTGTTTGGGTCAGTGTGTTATATTTGTGTTTGCAAATATTTTTGGGGCCACAACCCTTCACCACTCACCTCTAACCCCTATGTAGCTTGTGATGGTGTAGAAAATCCTCACACTGTTTCTAACTTGTGAATATTAACTTGTTAGTATTTTTTTCTTCGTCATTGGAGACTTTCAAGTAATTTTGTGGGTTGAATATGTTATCTTTTAGTTTTAATCCCCACCATTCTACATTTTCTTCAAGTTAAAAATGTTGATTCTTGCTCATTTTACAAAGTTACAAGCCAAAAGGTCGTTTTCCCCAATTTCCCTCAAAATAAAAGGGTAGTTACGAGGGTCTTGTAAGATATTTGAATTTCTCCACATTTTCATCTTTCGCTTCATTAGCCATGAAATTTTACAAGGGGGTTTTTTTTTCTTTTGTCAAAATTCCTGAAATACTTAGGTGGACAATTGGAATGTTGGTTTTTAGCAAATTATTTTCTTCATATTCATTTTATTATTTATTTCTTCTTTCAATTAAGAAAAATTGTCTTTCATATGTCTACCCACTAATGATGTTGAGGATCTCGAAACAAGTTTAAAATGAAACATTATGCACTTTTAGGTACATTTTCTTCCTAGCCTAACTCGTGTTATGCCATAAGATGTTTTTCCCTCTTTTTATTTGGTCAAAAAATGTTTCTCCCTTATTTTAAACTTAATGGTATTGTTTTTCTTTCAGGATTTCACTAGAAGCTATGAGGAACAACTTAGAATTTCTTATTATTATACCTTGAAAGATTCGTCTATTTCTAAATCAACCTCCCACTTGAAATGTTGGTCTCCATGGTTCCTTTCTTGTTGAATGACTCCCGCCTTGTAGTGGAGTCTATCTATGTTGTTATGTTAACTAGTTATATGATTTTCCATCATTGAGAGTTGATGCCCTTCAGGGCTCTATCTTTTTGTAGCAACAGATCTATGTTTACTATTTATTTTCCAAAGGGACCTATTTATGTAAATCAAATGTTTAATTTTTTTTTTTGTTTTTTTCTATTGTTTTCTGAACTATAGTTTTCTATTAAACTTAAGTATTCGAGCGGGATCGAGCTGTTTGAACTTTCCTTGATATTTTAGAATTCTCAATCTATTTATAATATATATTACTTGTCTACTCCTATGTTTCTGGTTAATAGAAACATTCAGAATATTAATTTCATGAATTTTCCTCACACATCCACATACCTCTCAAGTCTTTATTGTAAGCTATTATTCATGGAATATGAGCTAGTAACATATGTGATATATGGATTTTTTTAAATTTGTTCTTTGAAATGTTAAATTTATTTTAATTTAAATATTCAAATATTCTTTACGACAAAATATGAATCGACATGAGGCAATGAAGTTTGTATTTAAATTTCTATGCCAGATTAACTACACTTATTAGGTCTCCTCTTAATGCTTCTCAACCTCGTGCGAGATCATGGATTTAAAACTTAACTAATTAGGTATCCTCCCACTTCTCTCCATATTTTATTGTATAAAGCAAACATGTTGATTATTCAAATGGAAATTGATACTACAACCTGTAGTTTTACTCTGCACTCTAATCAATTAATGGTCTCGACCAATGTAGTTCATAGCCACTGAGAGGGTCATGTTAGTTTTATTTTCTTTTGTCACAACTCCTCCCTTAGATATGACCTCTAATTTCATATAATACTTAACTTGTAGAACTCACTATGGTTTTATTTTACTCAAGTAGAAACAATTTGGTTATTTTGTTCTTTTCATATTTCTTTATTGAATATGTTAATCCATATATCATACAATTCACCCTATTCACCATAAATATGGATTGTTCTATTCGGAATAGATGTAACGTATCTTCGATAATCATAATTATACGAGACCCAAGTGATGACTAAATCTCCGTAGATGATCAAATATAGGAGTGTATACTATATATAAGAATAACCAACAAAATTACTAGTATATACTTAAACAATCATGGAACCACAATTATTTGTATTTACTACTCCATGGAATCACTCTACTACCCTATGCACACCATATTTATAACAAAATTATACTTCGACAATAACATATAATATTGATATTGGCATCACAAAAATTAATTACTGTAATAACATGGATATATCTATATTTTCGCACAATAGAAATATATCACTACAAAATGCATTTCTTAGGTACTCAATTTCCATATTAATCAAACTATATGATTCTAGAAATTTGTATCTACTAAAAATCAAAACAATTTCAATGCATTAAAATTATCAAAGCATAGAACTTTGCTACTAGAAAATAAATGAAATGGCTAACCATGTACTGACTGGAAATTCACTTGGAAGAAAACACTATCCACCTAACCTTCAATTTCTACCACTAGTTCCCCCTGAGCTGAGACAATCATGCCCTTTGAATCAACAAAATCTTGCGAATCTAGTCAAGGTTTCTTTATGCGTTTCTTCCCTAGCAATTTTTTCTTAGCAGTGTCCTTCATTCTAGGGTCTTCCAGCCCAATCGCATAGGCTTTTTCCTATATTTCAAAAACTTATCTCCCCTTTTTTGTCAAAGCGTGCATTTTTCTCCCATGGTGCTTTATTAACCCTTATTCAATGTGTTTTCCTATTGTGAGGAATTTAATAGATTTCTCTCTTCAATTATATTAAATACCATTAACAACTCCTATGGATTTATAGGAGTGATTTTAGGGAAGTCTGTCTTAATCTTATCTATCACCATTGATTTCTAGATTTGGAAAACAATCTCTGTAACTGAATTATTTTCTTTTTAAACTAATTTCCAGTTTTTATATTTAATTTTTTTTATTCACAAACTTTATTTATTACATCATCATACTTGTATTCAAATAGACTTCATTATGGCTTTATAGCCACCACAACTAAAAATAGTTCAATCTAAAATAACATATATTTTCATAGAAATAGAGGGGTATCACAAGGAGGTAGTTTGTTGGAGGCAATGTTTCATCTCCCAACTAAACGCAAACCTGGACTCCTTCAGTAGGAGATTTGGCAGAGGATTATGCCATCACTACAGTCTTTTATTCCTACTACTATACATGATTAAAAACAAATTCATAATTATTTTTTCCTTAACATGAAATTTTATGGACAATTCCTTTAGCTGTGGTTTGGCACTTGGGCCTCGATTTTGAACCTCGATTTGATACCACATGTAACATACACCCCAAGAAATTAATTTCTTACTAACATAATTAGTAAATAGAATCCTTATTCCTATCACTATAATTACATTCTATCTTCACATCTTAACAATTAAAGTGAATCAACATTACCACTAAGTCCATAATTTTCATATGTCTCCATATGGTTGATATGATTATAGTCATTTTCTTTTGATACGTTAATTTCATTACCATTATTCAATATTACTAGAAGAATTAGCTAATGATCCTTATGTGGATATTTATTTGGTCATTGTCATTATAACATGTGGCATAGTTGCCAACAATATAGTACAAATCTTTTTGAATTATTATTAATCCTCCAGTCCACAAACATTGTAAGGGATTAAAATTATAAGGGCTTCGACCCTCCCTTGTTAACCAAGTCATGGGTTATAAACTTTTCATTTATTTTAGTTTGAATCCATGGTTACCTAGATGTATAGTGTCTCCAAAAATACTCTCTATGAATGCAATGTCCTCTATTAGTATATGGGCCCAATTGGAGTAGGCCCTGTAATCATTACCCATGTGCTTTCACATGGACCCTTGTTCTGTGCATTATGGATGGATGGGATTTGTGATAGTGATCATGCGAAGGAGATTCATTGAGCCTTTACCAAAGGATTGGAAGAGCCTAACCAATGTCCCATTGGTGAATTTCTTTTTCTTTTTTATGGCTGGCCAATGCACTTCTCTGCTATACAAAGGTCTCCCTTCATGCCATTAATTTATTTGATAGTTGTTGGTTTGATGTCTCACTATGCATTGTTTTCTTTACGCAAAATAATTTCTCCATCTATATAATCTTATCCAAATGGGAAACATCATGGTATATTCCCTTCTATATTTTACAATGCCAATCCACCTTTTTTTCTAATTTCTTTCCATATTTACTTATGGGACTTTGCCAAAAATGTTGTAGGTATAACAAGGGTTTAAGATAACAAGTGTTTGAACCTTCCCTAGCAAGGATGGAAATAAAGAGGTAAAGTCTCCATGCCTACTTTCAATTTTATCTAACTCCAGGCTTTATGTTCTCTATTTTCCATGCATTCTATATGTTTATAAGGGTTTTCATGATACTTCTTGTTCAATGTGAATAAATAATGGCATCAATAGTGAAAACCTCTACCCTTGAGAAGATTGGGGTTTAATGGTGAATTGGATAAGCTAGTATTCATCTTGTATTTCACCATTAATTTTCATACTAGACGCCGTTGTCAAATTTGAAATTTTATTCCTTATGCCTCATCTAGAGTTTCTTGAAGGTTTTTGTTTAGATCATAGTTTGTAGATTCAGTGCGTATTCATAACCTTTTCCTTCGATCATTGCCATACTCTTGATGAATCTCAAAAGAGTTTTCAGTCTTTCATATGAGTACGTAAGGTTTATGATATCGACCATTTTTTTGTTACCGTCACATTGGGAAATGATTATGGAAATTTGCCAACAGAAATTTTGGCATTTATTTTCTAAACTTTATTTAGTTGCTCTTATCCATCCAGGATAACAACCAATGTTTATGCGTATTTTCTACAGAGATATTGTTGGAGGAGTTACGTTCGTTTGAATTATAGGTTCATTCGCTTTATAACTAGTTCATACTTTAGGAACTTTCTTTTTCTAACTCTATCTTAGTGTTTCTTTCAAGGTATTACATGAAAAAAATCAATGTCCCAGGTCCTTCTGTGTTCAATGAATATCATGCCACATTAAACACTTTCTTTTCTCTTTTCTAGGTTGGATTTTCTACACGCATATGTGTGATACATATCACATAATATTGACGCTTTTCATGACTCTATGGTTGAAGAGAGACTCATTCTCCTCTATTAAGGTTCTAGGCTTTGTTGACCATTTGTGGCTTTAACATTGTATTAAGACTAAAGTATGAAATCATGTTGTTCATGTATATTTTCAAACATTTGCAACAATTGCAGTATATATATATATATATATATATATATATATATATATATATATATATATATATAACTATGTACATGTTTGAAACACCTGTTCCATATCCTTAATTATGGTTTTATTGTTGCCTTATGGTTACTCTAACCTATATAGTGATTGTTTCTTTAACATTTATATTGTATAAGTATTCTCTACCAATAGGTTTTTCAAATTCGCTTGATTTACATTCTATATATATAAGGTTAATGACAAGTAATGTAATTACTATGTATTCTCTTAATTATTGTTCTCGACACAATACAATTTTCTCATAATTATGGTATCATGATGTTTGATATAATTTATTCTTGTTTTATTCAATATACCTGTAATTTAATATTCAAAGCTTTTAGTATTGGATTTATTATAAAGTGCACATAACTCTACTCTTAGTGTTGAATTATAATTCACAGGAGGAATGGACAATTCCTCTCTTGGGTTCACTTTTTATTTTTTTAACATTACATTCCACATCATACAATTTTCCATTGAATAATTTTGTATACCTCAACCTCTATTATTATTAGTTCAATAAATTGTCTCCTACATCATAACCTCATTTGTTGCTTGTTGGAAAATTTTAATTATTAATTTTATCCTTCTATTCCACGTATGATTTCATGTAACTCTCACAAGAAGGGTATTAATAAGTGGTGTGCTACTCATCCCTACTTCAATATAATAATCCCTTATCTGTACAAACACAAGCTTTAATTAGTTTTCTTGTTTACTAGAATACTCTTAGTATTCCATGTTTCCTTGAAATGATTGATCATTTTTCATTATAGAATAGTTATATCTAAATTCCAACTTAGACATAAGATATTTATTATGTTGTTTTAATTTCATTCCTGATGATGTAATCATACCTTACAACTTACTGTTATCAACTACAACAATTGAGGAATCTACGTATATGAATTATTCTCCTAGTTGACTAGAGGTAATCCCAATTATAACTTCCCACCATACATATTCTTGTATAAATTGCACATGCAACCAAATTACACATGATTAGTCAATTTTCGTCACTCTATGTGTGCTTAGAAGTTATTGTTTCATATTCTCTACACTTTCCCATTATTATAATATCATTCTAGGTTAATAAGGTTAGAAACTTTACTATGAACATAATTTAATGCATGCATTTTAACACGTAATACTATGAATACTTCATCTACTAGTTCCAATGAATTTATCTGAAACTATTCAGTATATAATAACCACCATATAAATAATTATTCAATATATAATAGCCATTACATAAACAACGAGTTATGTTCATCTAAATTGACCTAGTATTCGCATGTATGACACTTTCTATAACTCCTGTTAAACTTAACTTCAAAAATTTCTTAAATAATTTAATTAACATTTTTAACAAAAAAACATTAGAAGTTATCTAGTACTAACAAATAAGAAATAATGTCAAAATAGTCTAACCATAAGAAGTCACTTCAGAATACTTAAGAACAATACATGTTCCACCCAACCAAATCATTTCCAGAAAAAATTCTACTGGAGGTCTTACTTCTTGCGTTGATGAATCAACAACCTTGTGTTCTTCAGTTGTTTTTCTATTGATATTCCCAACTAATTTTTTTTTAATAATGTGTTGTGTTAATGACCTACATCCCTTAGTTATGTATGATTTGTGTTTAAAATAAGAAAAAGTCCTTGTTTTTCTTTAAAGCACACCTTTCTCTTAGGATAATTTTTCTTTTGATTTTTTCTCCCAACTTAGCAATTCTCTCTAGCAGTGTTTAGCATAATATTTACCTCTCGTTATGCTATTTTTTAGCAACTTTCTCCTTGGGATTTTTTATTATATAATTTTCCAATGTCCACAATGAGGACTGAATGACTAACATCTATTTGCATTATACGTAGAAACATTTATTACTCGTTCTATTTCCTCATTATTTGCAAACAAATAATTTATTATTTTAATAAAATAAAAATTAATTACATATTCAAATAGGTTTAATATTGTCTTCCATAGCCCCCAGATGTGGGTGGCAATTAAGGAATTTAAGGCAATGATATGGGGCGCAGGCAGGCGAAATGGCCACTTGGCCCCCTGTAACCAACCTGATTAATCCTGACGACACCTTGTAGGCAGCATTTAATGCCTGCTCTTGTCGAGGCAAAATCATCAACCGCATAACCATGGCGTCGGTGAATCACTCGATCATTCTTCCCCTGTTTCATTGTGCCTTCTCTTCACGGGTGGGAGCACAGATTGAGTGAACCAGCACAGGACACAGATGTTGGCTTGTTTGCTGTCTAGACTTGGGTAATGGCTTCCACCATTCCCATACTAGCCTTTGCAATTTGGCTCCTGCCCCTCAGCACTCTGTAACTTCTGCTTAGCATTCCTCTGTCAACTCTTCTTCTGCCCCCTTGACTATGAAACTACACCTACCTACACCATGGTTCACCACCTCATGCGTAGCCATCATGGTGGAACGTGCGGTGGTAGTTGTCGCTCCCCTGCTTTACACAACCACAATTCGGCTTCCCCTACCTCTTTAGCTGATAATCCTCGCCATTACAGTGCTACTGATCATTATCCGAACACAAGAAGTGGTAGAGGCAGAGCCTACCTCCATTGCTCTAGACGTGATGAGGTGGTTGTGTGCACTGCTACCTTCCCTCTACCTCTGCATCACGTCCCCCACATGATGTAGTTCTGGTTCTATAGCTCTATGAGTTGCCCGGTAATAGTCGCCACTATCTCCATCTGCATATCTGAAGAGCTTGAGCCACAAATACCCATGACTACTTCCCTAGAGGAGATGAAGGGAGTAGGTCCAAGCCGGCACAGAGACAACATTGATGAGCTGGATGGTAATGGAGGTCGGCATAGAAGACATGGAAAAGCCATTGCTGGCAGCTTGTATGATGCTTTAGGCATTCCTAGTGACACATGGGCAGTGGATAGCCATCTGGAGAACACGCCGTGCTCGCAGGATGTAGATCGCTGTAGGGAAGGAGGCCGTCAGGCTGTGGGACATGGCGAAGCGAACAACCTGGATGACTAGGCATGTCCTGTCATGGAGGAACCTGCTCCGGATGACCTGACGCCGCGTATCACTCCCGATAGGTGGCAATTCACTTAGTTCTGGTTTTTTCTGTCTTGTTTATGTGTCCACAGGGTAATCTGTTGGTTGGGCAGTCTAGTCAGGACAATCTATGGTTTTTCTGGGTGTTTTTTCTATTTTTTAGGGTGCTTTGTTGTTAGCTGATAGGCTGGTCTATTCAAGAAACTTGTGGGTTAATTTTGGATGTTTATTGGACTGGTTTCGCCTTTGTAGGGGCAGCCTTAGAGAATTTTCATGGTTGCGTGCTAATTAAGGATGGGACCCTTAATTGCCAGGCTACTATGTAACTTTTTTGTGTTATATCAATAGATTAACCTTATTTAGAAAAAAAAATATTGTCTTCCATAGCCATTAATGTCAACAATAATTAAATAGTTTAAAAATACTCATGTCCATAGAAAAGCAAAACATAGGGGTGTCACAATAACTTTAAGAAATGTGTTCATATCATAGCGACACGAAAAACCATTGGAGAATATCCTAAGTCCTAAAGGAATCTACAGGTTTTTTTAAGGGATTAAAATTAATATACTAGGGTATAAGAGTGAGCCTTGCTTTTCCCCAAGACCACTAAGCATCCATGGTGGAATTGAAATCCTTCTCTAACTGAAATGTGAAGGCGATCTAACCCTGAGGAGGAATGTGAATAGGAAGCGAGGTATCCAATATGTGGCTTCTAAGAATATGAGAGCCACCTTCCTAAGCCTAAGACCTTGATTGGATTGTTTCTCAAATGCCTAGTCAGGTACCCGAATAGGGTTTTTCTACTCAAATCCAGGATTTTGGAGAGAGGGATGTCCTTCCTTTCCAGAAAACGCACTTGGCCTTATTTGTACTCGTAATAATGTCTATTCCTCTTACTTGTGGTACTTTTGGGAATTTGATATGTTGAGGGAGCTTGGTTAATAGGAGAAGGAATAGGAGAATATGGATTACATTGCACCTTTGGAGTGGGAAGAAATGTGGGAGAGGAAGAGAATGATAAACCGATAGGTCAAGGGACATTACCTATTGTGAGAATGGGGAAGGAGGATTTTTGTGGGGCCAAAAGAGTAGTGTGGTGGTATGAAAAGGAACAATCACTAACTTCTTGCTATATTGGGGAAATGTTTCTAGAATTAAGACACGAGTAATAGTCCACTTCATTGGCCCTCATGTAGTTCATAGTGGCTAAAATTAGACATCATTTAATGATATCCACTAGTAGATAAACATATAACAAGTACCACAGAGTGCCCAATGAACTATTCAAAATTGATGGTGGAGAAGACACGTTGGGGCCCTCAAATTATTTGAAATTTAACGAAAGAGGAGGAGGGGTTGAATTTTTTTCCTAGGAAATTTACCATTCTGAAATGTTAAAATCGTTGATTTTAGTCACTCCCCATCCCCCCTACTAGTTTCTTAGACTATTAAAGACACCCCCTTGCCTCATATTACATTGGTGATGTGACCATGGGGCCTTAGGGACGTCAATACATGCATATTGACCTAGAAACTAATAAGCAATGTATACTATTTAAGACAAATTACATCTAACAAAATTTTAGGTAGAATTCAACTAGCATATTGATGGTTCATCCACATAATAGTGATGAAGTGCAGGTTATCAAACCTTTACCATTTCCTATACATGTCTTAGTGTTTAGATTAATTCTTTTAGCTAGTCACCATAAATGAAGGCTACCATAAACAAGTTATGAAATTGTAGAGTTGTGGAATCATCATCAAAACATCAAAGGCACCAAATTATGATGATATGCTAATATACAAATTAAAATTTGTATATTTTTCAATTTAAAATACAAGATTATTGCACAACATAAATTTCAATATATGTAACCCTTGTTATTGTACTAAATTATATTATTATTAAACAATATGTATCTCAATTTATACAAATTATTAACTTATTTATATAACATCAATTATTTTGTTATAAAATTCATATAGATAAACTTACCCATCATAAATTTTGTTATTATATCTCTCAACTACACATAAACGTATTTATTATAAATGGATTAAAACAATGTTGGATATGAAATGTCTAATTTTTTTATTATCTTTTATTATAGTTTCTACCTCTATCAAGAATAATCGTTTATTTTATTTTTCATTATATATCTTTTTGTTTCTCCTTTGTATGTGACTTGTTTTATTTCTGGACTTCTTTCAAGAATTTAACTTTTTATATTAGAATGAAGTATGTATTTATAAATATTACAAACCGTTGTAGACTTGAAATTTTTAAATCGATAGTTGTTCATATTTTGAAATAGCCATTCTACAAATTTCATTGATTTGTAAAAAAAAATTAGATGGATGACAAAAATTTAACCTCCACTAAATATATAAAAATATTCTTAGCAGTATGCACAAATCAAAAGTTGAGATTTATCTCCAGGCTAGTTATGTCTTTCTATGTTATGTACTTTAGATTCTTTATGCTCTTTTCAATAACTAATATGATATCAATCTCACATGCAACCCAACTCAGCATAGAACCTTCCCTCCATGAAAATTTGTGGTCTTTCCATAGTGCATATAAAATACCCCAAAACTTTATCTCTTGAAGATGAATTTGAGAGAAATATTCCTTTTTATATAACACTATATGCCCCCAATCACTCCAAGGTGGTTGGATATTTTGTGACACATTTACCAAAAGGCATTTTTGTCTATGTTATGGACTCTAGATTCTTTATGATCTATTCAATATGTAATATGAGATAAATTTCATTTGAAATCTAACTTACAATGCACCTTCTGTCCATGAAAAGTTGTGATGATTTCAATGGTAGATATGAAAATTCCTAACAGTATCTCTTCCATATCTAATTATATCACCTTTTCCATTGTATTTGACTTGTTTTATATTTTAACTTCCTTTAACAATTTAACATTATCTTCTAGAATAAAGTTTTTATTTATAAATATTATCGACCATTGTAGACTTGGAATTTTTATATCAATAGGAGTGTTATTTTTGGATTACCGATTCTACAGTTTTAATTTAATTATCAATAATTATTAGGTGGACGGTAGAGAATTATCCTCCACTAAAAATTCTAGAATACTTGTAATACTATGCACAAATCAAAGGTCAAGATTTATCTCATGTGTCTAGGTTGTTTGATATATAATATTGTGTTTTTATTATTTGGTTACACCATACATAATCTTAAAAATTAGTAAAAGGTTACATCATACTCATGACCCCTGGTGTGAGTATTATCATAGTTTATAAAAAGTTATTATCTTGCTTTTCTAAATTAAGTAACTACTCAAAACCATGGTCTCTATTAGGGATAAAATCTCTTCTATTATGAGCGTATGATAAAGTGTATAATGTTTAATTGTGAGATTGTAAGTTATGAAATATTTAGAAATTTCTTATCCTTCTCTACTATTTCATGCTAGAGACTTAATACTTTTAAGTGGAGGGGAGTGATAGGAGAGTAAGAAGATAGAGCAGGGGAGAGTAGAGGAGAGGAAGAGGAGCAAGAAGGAGGAGTGGAAACAACCATACCTGCAAAACCATAAAGTTGTCAACCTTAGAAGATAATGTTGCATGACACCCCATAGGAGGACAACTCAATGGAGAGGGTCGAGCGTTGTCACACTTAGTATGAAAAGCAGATGGAGTCACATCTTTACGAAGAGATGAGCCTCTATGTGTACAGTGAGATTTTCAAAAGGGGGTAGTTAAGGATGAGCCCTTACACATAAAATAAGAAAAATGACCTCAAGCAAGATAGTTATATGTTTGAGGAGAAAGGATTGGGAGAGGAGAGGAGGAGGAAAGAAGAGAGGGAACAACCATACATATAGAAACCATGAAGCCACCAACCATAGAAGCCAATGTTGTGTGACCACCCATAGGAAGAGTATTGAGAAGGGAGGGTGGAGTGTTATCACACTTGGTACTTGCACCAAATGGAGTCACATGTTAAGGGAGAGATGAGCCTCTATGAGAAAACTAGGCTTTTGGAAAGAGGGAAACTAAAGTTACGACCTTATAGTGGAAATTAAGAAAGATATGTCTAAGCTTGTGGCATATGAAATACCTAAATGTTATATGCTAGTAAGCAATTCTTTGGAGCCATTTGGAAGCTTGATTAAGATTAAATTCTCATCCCAACTCCAATCGAAAGAAAATATCAATTTTGTTTGCAATAGATTTCCTAAATGTGCTACATTAAAGGAATTTTGAAGTAAAAAATGGGTCTCAAAATGAAAAATGTACCAACCAAATCAAATTTAAGATAACCAATAAGATTCAAGATGATGTGGTCATTCGAACGGGAAAATATTTTTTAAGCAAGAAAAGAAAAATATTTTATTTAATCATATTTATGAGCTTTTCGTTGTAAGTTTAGACAAATTTCAAGTGTGTACTCTAGTTTGATGCTAAATTAGATTTCACATCCAACCCAAATAGTTTTGAGTAGATCCACAACGAAAAAGATTCAAAATACATCAAAAAAATATGGCATACCCTTCTTCATTGATTCGATAAGCATCACCCTTCATAAGGACATTTACTAGGCCACCCATTCCAATTGCTTACTTGATTTCATATTGCCGTCTTTATGATCACATCCTTGAGCGTTGCTATGTCTAAGGCCTATAGTGGAATCGTAGCTAATTATTATGTTAAGGCTTTTGATTATACCTGCACCTAAACATTGTATCAATTCATGCAGTGAACCATGTCTAAAATCTATAACTAGAAATTCCTCTCATCAATAAAGCTACACTATAATGCACTGCCATGTTGGTTGGTGTTACCACTAACTTTAACAAACCAAATAAAGAAATATACATTATCTAGATGCTTAATGATATTGTTTATATCATCACTTATGATATCCTTACTGTAAAGAGGGTATTGTAGATGCCTTTTGCGAAAGCATGAATAAATTTTTATAAACTATGATTCTGAATCACTTGTATGAGAATTCTGAATTATTTATGTTTTCTCAAAAAGATGTTAGAGATGCACACAATAATGATCTTAATTAAGGGGATGTTAAAGATGCACATAGTAGTCATAATTAAGGAAATAGTATTAGACATAATTACTTCCAATTGTTTTCATTTAGCCATTCCTAAATTTAATATAACTCTCTATCCTAAGTTCAAGGAAATTAGAGTCAGAGAACCACAACTCTGTTTAGTTGTGTGTTGTACTCTTCAAATTTGTTTTGTGTAACTCTTGTTCCTTCCTCTATCTTTCACATTCTAGTTCATTAGAAGTGTTATGAAATCAACTCACAAAAAGATAGAGAAGATAGATCAACGCCTTAGAAATAAGCCTCTTCGAGGGGGCAACCTCCTTTACATTTCAAATGAACAATTCTTGGATGATTCAAATGATAAAACCTCCTTTCTATAAGGGGTCACAATATAACCAAGCCGACCTAATAATAATAATATGAAGGCACAAAAATAACAATAGAGGGATTCTATGGGGCACAATAATAACAATATGGGGACAATAGGGGCACAACAATAATAATAAGGGATACAATGACATATATGGTGGGAATCACTAGGTATTATAGGGACCTAAACATTCCCCTCTCCTCCAAAAATATTGTTGTCCTCAATGCTTGAGTAGTTCTGGATGCTTTTGTATAAAATTCTCATTCTCCCATGTGGAATCTTCAATGGGTAAGTTCTTCCACTTGATGAGATACTCTAAAATTGATAGATTTCGTAGTTTTTGAGTTATTGTTTCTTTGACTTTTTCAGGTTCCAGTATTATTTTTCCTTCCTCATCAAGTTCTGGAAATATTTTTTGAACTAGAAGCTTGTCACCTATAACCTTCTTTAAGCATGAAACATGGAAAATTGGGTGCACTCGGGAAGATGCATGAAGCTTCAATTTGTACACCACAGTACCTATCTTTTCCAACACCTTGCACAGACCATAATACTTTGGTGATAATTTATTATCCTTCTTAGCTTGCTTGAGGGAAATTTGTTTACATGGTTGTAGCCATACAAATACCCAATCACCTACATCAAAAATTCTTTCGTTGTGATGTTGATCTGCCTATTATTTCATTCTATTCTGCGCTAAGGTGAGGTTATCCTTTAAACTTTGGAGAGCCTGTTGTTGATGTTTGATGTGATTTTCCACTGCTTGAACCTTAGAATTTTCTTCTAAATATGATGTGATGGAAGGTGGATGATATCCATAAAGTGCCATAGATGGGGTCATTTTTGTTGCAGTATGGAAGGAAGTGTTATACCACCATTCAGCCAGAGGCAACCATTTGACCCATTGTGTCTATTTATCAGATACAAAGAAAAAAAATATCCTTCCAAACATTTGTTTACTATCTCAGCTTTCCCATCGAATTGAGGATCATAAGATGAGCTATGATCTAACTGAGAACGAAGACAAGAAAATAATTATGTCCAAATATTTCGAGTGAAAATGGGATCTCTGTCACTTACAATAATCTTTGGGTTTCCATGTAGCTTTTTAATTGTTTCCATAAATGCAGTAGAAAATGTACTCGCTTAAAATGGATGAGATAATGCACAAAAGTGTGCATACTTCGTAAGTCTGTCAACTACCACCATGATAACACTCTTTCCTTCGAACTTGGGTAAACCTGTGATAAAATCCATTGAAACCTCCTCCCAACATTAGCTTGGAATGGATGAAGGTTGTAATAGTCCTGGGGTCTTAATTGTTTCCCCTTTATTTTGTAGGTAAACCAAACATTCTGCCACAAAATTTTGACTATCTGATTTAAGGCCATCCCAAAAAAAATCCTTATTAATCCTTTGGTAGGTTTTTAGAAATCCTGAGTGCCCTCGTAAGAGAGAGGTGTGCAATTCCCTAAGGATGGTTCGTTTGAGTTGGGAATTCTTACATGGGTATAACCGATCCTTCTACCATAATGAATCATATTTCCAGCTAAATGTATCAGATGTACTGGGATCTTGTTGTATCTTTTGAATGAGTGCCCACACTTCCTCGTCATTCTTCCATTCATCCCTTGCCTCATTTATCCAATCTAGTTGGATAATAGAAATGGTGTAAAGAACTGCTTCCACATCCTCATCCTTTATTGAGAGTGCATCTACCACAACATTTTGCTTCTCTTTTTTGTAGATGATTTCAAAGTCATAACCCAAGATCTTTGTGACCCATTTTTGTTGCCCTTCTAAAAATAATCTTTGTTCTAAAAAGTATTTAAGAATATCATGATTTATTTTTACCTTGAAGTCTCTTCCCATTATGTAGGGTTGCCATTTCTTAAGTGCATGTAGTATTGCTAGTATTTCCTTCTCATAAATATCTTTGTGTAAATACTTTCCTCTGATTGGACGACTTTTGAAAGCAATGGGTCTTTCTTCTTGCATTAAAACAGCACCAATTCCATTTCTTGAGGCATCACATTCCACAATAAATGTTTTTGTGATGTCTAGTGTAGCTAAGACTGGTGGTTGACACATTGCCTCTTTAAGATGTTCAAAGGCCTTCGTTGCTTCTGGAGTCCATGAAAATGTATCTTTCTTCAATAATATTGTTAAAGGTGATGCTATTCTCCAATATTTCTTAACAAACTTGTGATAATACCCTGTCAACCTGAGAAATCCTTGTAGATGTTTTATGGATGTGGGGATTTTCCATTCCTTAATGGTTTTAATTTTCCTAGGGTCTACCTTAACACCTTCATGAGATACAATATGACCCAGATATTCCACCTCTTGTACTCTAAAGAAAAATTTGGATATTTTTGCATATAATTGTTTCAACTCCAATAGTTTGAGCACCATGTCACCATGTTGGACATGATCCTTCAAAGACTTGTTGTAGATTAGTATATCGTCAAAATATACAAACACAGATTTTCTAAGAGAGCGTTTGGAAATGGAATGCATCAAACCTTGAAATGTAGAAGGTGCATTAGTAAGGTCAAAAGGCATGACCAAAAATTCATAATGACCTCATGAGTTCTAAATGTTGTTTTTGGAATGTCTTCAATCTTCATTCTGATTTGATGATATCCTAAATGAAGATCCAACTTAGTGAAGTAAATTGATCCATGCAATTCATCCAATAATTCATCAATGATAGGAATGAGAAATTTATCTTTAATAGTGACGTTGTTGAGCTCCCTATAATCTGGACACATGCACCATGATCCATCCTTCTTGTGAACCAATGCTGTTGGAGCAAAGAAAGAACTTTAACTAGGTTGAATTATACGAGCCTCTAGAATTTTTGCAACCATACATTCAATTTCACCCTTTTGGACATAGGGATATCTGTAAGGCCTGATGTTTGGAGGAAGACTTCCCGGAATCAAATTAATAACGTGATAATGATCACGAATAGGTGGGAGGCCTTTGTGAGTCTCAAATAACTTGGAATGATTGTCCAAGGCTTTTTGGAGATCTGGAGAAACGGATAATTTCGATGTGGTAACCTCTAGTGAACATAATTGTCCAATTATGCCTTGTTGTTCTTTCTTTAGAAGATTTGTCATTCTGTTAGAGCTGGTTATCTTTCTCAGTTTCCCTGTGATACCCTTAATTCAACTTCCTTTCGTTCTGAAGAGAATTTCATGAAAATTTCTTGAAAATTAAAAGTTATTGTTCGTAAGGATTGTAGCCATTGGACTCCTAGTACAACATCAACACCACCCATTGGAATGGAAAGCGTTGGGCTATTCAATACATATTCTCCCATGGATAGCTTGATATTATGGAACTTTCCTGAGAAATTTATGGTTCCTCCACTTGCAACCATCACTTGACACTTTGGTGTTGGATATAGGAAGCAATTCAAATCCTTGGCTATCTTACAATGAATAAAATTATGGGTACTTCGTGAATCAATCAACACTATTACCTTTTTCTTCTTGATATGCCCTTCTATCTTGATAGTTTGAGGAGTGGTAATTGGAGCCAATGAATTACAAGATATGGTCATTTCATTTCTTCTTTTCCAAAGGTTTATTCTTGGCGTATATCCTCTTCTTTTGACATTTCTTATTCCTTTTCTTCCTCCTCTTCACAATATATGTAAAATAATTTCTTCTCAGCACATTTATGACCTTTAGTGTATTTTCTATCGTAACTGTAACAAAGCCCTTTTGCTCTTTTTTATTCCAATTGTTGTGGTGTAAACGTTGTAGATTGTGGATGGCTAGGGGCAGTAACACTTCCATCTTTATGATTGTGAGTGTTAGGCTTCCTTATTGCCATAATTTTGCTTTCCATTTTTCTTGCCAACCTTAATTCCTTCTCTAATGAATCTGGTTCCCAAATGCGAACTTCATGTTCGATGTTATCTTTTAAAGTCTCTATGAACACATCAATCCTATGCTCCTCTGGAATATATTTTACCCTTATATTTAATTCTTCGAAGTCCTCAATGTGCTCCATCATTGAACCCTTTTGTTTGAGATTTATCAATTGGCTGAAAAAAGTGTTGCTTTTTGTATGCTCATAATGTGCTATCATTTCATCCGTAAAAATAGCCCAAGCCACAATTTGTTTATGAGAAAAAAGCCATCGATACCATACAAAATGATTTGGTTCCAAATATAAAGTTGTAATGCATACCTTTTGTGTGTTTTGCACATTATGGAGATTGAAAAATTGCTCCATCTGTAGTATCCATGTTCCAAGATCCTTGCCACCAAAATTCCTCATATCGATCTTTGGAACATGGTGGTTCTTCAATCCAATGTTAGAGTCTATGAAATCATGATTAACATTTATTTTGTTCTCATCATGAGTTTCCTTTACTACCATTTCGCCATTAGTAAGCATTTCTTGTAGAAAATTTGTCAAATCTGTCTTCAAATCTATCTTCAAATCTTCCATGCCTATCTACAAATCTCCCATCCCTGTCTTTAAATTTGTCTTCAAATTGTCCATCTTAGTTTCCACGCCATTCATCTTAGCTTCTAAACCTTTCTTTAAACCATCCATCTTAACTTCCATGCCTTTCTTTAAACCATCCATCTTAGCTTCTACGTCTTTCTTTAAACCATCCATCTTAGATTCTATTACTTTTTGTGCGAGTGACATTTGTTGCACTTGGTCTTGTAATATTCATATATCATGTTGCATTTCTTCCTCTTCTTCATGAGTCATACTAGAGCTTTCGAGTTGTTTACTAGGTGTTTCCATTTTCTTTCTTTGGGGCATTAATTAGTGATGATAATTCTTCACTATGCCCATTGAATTACTTCAAACTAATTTTTAAAACCAAGCTTATGCAAAAAAAATAAAAAAATAAAAAGTACACACCTTTTTTATCACTTTCTAGGAGCTTGATATAGAATCTGATGTATTTCTATAATTTTAAATCCCCAAGGCCTGAAATTTCTTCCTGCAGTAACCCTGTGAGTAATATTTCTAACTCCACAAGTCTGATCACGATTGGATTCTCCAGTGAAGAGTTATGCCAAATCTCTCACGATGACCTGCGTATAGACTTGTTCAGTAGAGCGAACTTGTACGATGTGCTTCGGGTCACTTTCTCAACCTTAGGATCTAAAAATGGTACCCAACAAACTAAAGTCTATCATCTTTCTGTAACTTCTGACGAAAATTCAATCTGATGCACAAAGAGAAAGTTATGAAGATTTTCCCAAGGTGACCTGTTTCGAATGTAATTCCGGGGTCTTCAAAAACTCTTAACTTCCTCAGATTATATCTCTGAAAATATAGTGAGATAGGACTTATAGCGAAAGAGTTATAGCACAAATTCTACGATGACCTTTTTTAGATGAAATTCTGGAGCTTGCAAAATCCCTAACTTACTCATATCATATCTCTGAAACTTTAGCGAGATGAGATATGAAATTTGGATCCGAAGTTCAGTGTGATTACTTCTCAAATTGGTTTTCTTTAGCTTCTAAAGCATCACAGAAATAAAGTTATAGAGACAATGCCACGATGACCTGTTTGGAGCAGCAAAACCCTAGAATCGAAAGCTCTGATACCAAATGTTATGAAACGAGCTCACAAAAAGATAGAAAAGATAGATCAATGTCTTATAAATAAGCCTCTTCGAGGAGAAAACCTCCTTTACATTACACAAATGAACAATTATTGGATGATTCAAATGACAAAACCTCCTTTCTATATATAGGAGTCTAAGGTGTCACAATATTACCAAGCCGACCTTACAATAATAATATGAAGGCACAAAAATAACAATAGAGAGATTCTATGGGGCACAATAATAACAATATGGGGATAATAAAGGCACATGAATAACAATAACGGATACAACAACAATAGTAAAGGGGGAATCACTAGTATTATACGGAACTAACAAGAAGTGACACGCCAACTTTGTTTTCAATTTTGTCCTTAACTCCTTGAATAGGGCCTCCACGCAGGACACCAGCATTCAGTTCACTAAGACTAGACCTCCTATCCACAACGACCTTCTAGTGCAGGATTATGCTATCCAGGATTGTTTTGAATCAGAATACTATTTTTCACCATAACTACCTGACAATTTATCAATAAAGTTATTTACAGGATTTATCATTTGGTAAACCATTTTCACTTGAAATTCTTTTTGTAATTAAGGATGGCGCTATAAGGATGGAGATTAGGAGAAACTTAACATTTGATTGACTCTCTTCAATTTTTATGAACGTCATGGAGAGGCTATTTATTTATTTTAAGATGTAAATATTCTAATTTATCTGTTTGTAACACATATAGGGTGTAATAGTATTATAATATTAAAAATACCCATACACACAAGTGCACTGGAAACATTTGTCACAACCTTGTGGAGGGTTTAGTTTAAGCAGCAGAAATCAAGTTTATTATTGGAGATTCTGTATCTTTAGGTAAAGGGTGAAGTCCTCGGCTCTTAACATATTGATATCAATTGAAATAAGGGTTATAGCCTGTTATAAGTCAAGTACAAGAGTAGTTATATTATGGAAAATCACTTACTAGCATTAGCTATGCTTAGCAATCCTTCTATTAAAGACTCCATAAGGTTTCATGTCTATTCAAAATTAGCAGTATAGTATGCATAGTAATCCTTTGATTCGAGTCATCCATTTCAGTAAGGGAGGTCATCATACCTCTTACTACTGAACTCGTACAGTTTTCCACGGCTTGAGAAGATGATGACTGCAACTTTTGCCTCGCAAAGCACAGACAATTCATACGCTTTCTTCAATAGACCGGTCTGATGCGTGGAGAAAGTCACTTGCTAATTTTCTGCATTATTGATCCTCCTTAACCCAATCCTTCGGCGAACCATTTTGTATTCTCTACACTCTAAAATTCACAGACGATGTCTTTGTTAGGTCAAGGAAACCTTAGCACTAATATCAAGAGCAGAGTGATATGATTCATATCGGTTCTTTCGACCTCGACCTACAGAGTTCAGTGTGGGAGTCCATATTATGTCCAATAACAACAAATGAGACCGAAAAACATGATTTCATTTCAGTTTCGATAGAGAACCTATAGCCAAAGAGAAGAAGGGTGACAAAATCTTCGATTGTTGTTTGTTTCAGCAGAAATGGTGAGGAAATATGTGGTTGAGGGTCTGTTTGGGGAGAACTCCAACTGTTTCCAGGGTATTTTACCCTGAAGGAACCTCAAAATCTATTTTTTTAGGTGGAATTACGAGCACTTGAATGCATCTCCACCATTCTCGATGTCATGCAGTCAACGTCGTGCACTCAAGTTACCAACCATCACCAATATATATTATATAGCTAAGACTACACTGAAATTTTATACTGATTACCTCTCATCAAATTGTATTCTTCTACACCCGAACTTTGTATAATGGCTCGCACTTCAAAACTGCCATGACTCATGACCCGACATGACTCATGACTCATGTAGGACAACTCCACTTTTAACTGAAAGTAGTAAAATGAAATAACATAATCTAATCAAGGGACAAAAGTGGAAGTCATGGGTCATCGAATTGGATTTGTTGCGATTTGGAGAAATTTCCTTGCAAACATAGCACATGATGGAATCTTAAACTTAATCGTTGAATGTTATCTCGACCTTATCAATTCCTACTTTTATCAATTCACACTTTTATAATAACTAATGTCAATGCCTCTATTTTATAAAGAAATATATATCGAATCAATATTAATTATAAAAAATGATTATATACAAAATGAATATTTATTTTATAAAAATATATTAAATCCCATTTATTTATTTGTTAGTAAAACGTTGTTGGCTTTTGGATGAATATGTGCATTGTCAAACAAATCTCTAATATAAGCCACTTGTTCAAATTGCCATTGTGCGATTCCATGAATTGAATCTTAAAACAAGGCAGGCTGCATGGCAGCTAGTCCCTGCCTAGCTGTTGCAGCCACCAGCAGCCATCAGTGGGGGCTCCAGTAGTTTCGTGTAACAACAGCTAGTTCGTGCTTAGCGGTTGTAGCCACTAGTAGCCAGCAGTAGGGGCTTCAGTAGGACAGGCTGCATGGCAGCTAGTCCCTGCCTAGCTGTTGCAGCCACCAACAGCTAGCAGTGGGGGCTCCAGTAGGTTCGTGGAACAGTAGACGATTGCACAGGTCCGTGCTTAGCGGTTGCAGCCATCAGTAGCCAGCAGTAGGGGCTTTAGTAGGTTCCTTGAATAGTAGACGCGACATTTGAGGAAGCAGCCAGTAGTGGGGGGGCATTAACGGCAACATAGGTAGTTTTGCAGTAAGGCAGCTAGTCCGTGCGAGCCAGCAGTAGGGGCCTCAGTAGGTTCCTGGAACAGTAGACGCGGCATTTGAGCCATTGCAATGCTTCTAGTTCAATTGTTGCTCATAGGCTGGCCAGCTTGTAGTACAAGCACATATCAGTATACATGTAATATAGTTGTCAACCCTTACTGTTGGAAAAGACTAAGACTGTATTCCCTTTCACTCCAGGCTCTCAAGAGTACTTGAGCTGGGAAAAGCACCTGGGACTGGGCCTGTTGTAAGCTGTAGTCTGCGACACGAGCTTAAGATACAAGGCCCCTTTAGCAAGGAATTGGAGCTTAGTATTTCTAGTTCTTCTCAAGAAGTATATTACAGAAATCTGTACGCACAATTACAGGAAACTGCTGTGTATAGTCTCTCTGGTACAATAAACAGTTCAAACTGCTTTCTACCATACTCCGATGATTAGGATATCTGTAAACAAAGAACCAAAAATAGCACCGTGAACAATAACCATGAACAATATTCAGAACAACAAAAATGTGAAAGAATCTAATAGTATAGTATGCTCGTTCTTTTATGTCGAGCTTGTAGTACAAGCACAGTTGAGTATACATGTAATATAGCTGTCAACCCGTACTGCTGGAAAAGACTAAGACTGTAGCCCCTCTCGCTCCAGGCTCTCAATAATAATTGAGCTGGGGAAAGCACCTGGGATTGGGCCTGTTGTAAGCTGTAGTCTGCGACACAAGCTTAAGATACAAGGTCCCTTGAGCAAGGAACCAAATCACTTTTTACCAACTCTCAAGAAAAGTCGAAGCAGGGTTGTCAAGGTCCGCAGCTGCTACTCGTGTTGATAACTCCGATGACTAAGATATCATTCAAAATAGTACAAATGTGAAAGGATGGCATATTTAACTTTTGAAATAGAAATAAAGTGATTCAAAACTGACATGAGCATGATACATAAACTGGCTTGCATAAATTTAAAACTTGCCTGTAACTGAAGAATGTGCATTGTAACTCATATTGCTATGCTCCTATTGTTAGTGGCTGTTTCTTGCTTTCTTTTTTCATTGTGCTTCTACTTTTACGATGTCCATAATCAAAAGAGTCATGAGGACAAGTGCTAAGAGAAACAATGTTGACAGTTCAGTAAGTTGGCTTATGCTAATGGATTCCATGTTATGTGAAGTAGAGAGATGTATGTCAATATGTAGGTGCTGAAGGTAATTTATAAAAGAGTTCAGGATGTTTGCAAGCTGGTTTTAAGTGTGAATGGCATTGGGTTTTTGAGAATATTTTAGTAGAAGTAAGACGTAATCATTTGAAAAGATTGAAAGACAGTGGGTAAACACAGAAACGTGCTATACAATCAAATAGGGAAGGCCGTGGAAGATCGCAACACTTGAATGCAGGATAGATTTCTGACAGGTGCAGAAATAAATACATAAATACATATACGACCTGATTTGATATTATCCAATATGAATATGAAAGGCATTTAAACGAGGCTGGCTTGGGACTTCCACTGTGCTTGGGACTTCCACTGTCCAATCAGTGAGTCAAGCGTGTCTGCGCTTTCAAAGAAAAGGAGATCCTGTCGGTAGCTAATAATAGATCGTTGCCAGCTGACTTAGTTGTGCATTTAATTAATTGTAGGTTAAAGTGAATTTATGGACAGAAGGTAAAGCTCAGGGTTATTTATGTATTTTTTTTTTTTAATTTTATACTTGAAAAATATTTACACGTTAACAAATTTGATCTCTATGAATGCAGACTAAATAACTACTTAAAATGAATCTTAATATATACTGCAATAATTTTAAAAGTTTTAAATAATGTAACATGGAATTTTGAAGTAACAAACCAACTTTTAAATATAAAAACAAAAAAAACAGTGAAGCATTGAAACGTAAAGGGAGATGAAATACAGTGTTCACACTGTAAAATAATTTCACTGTAATATTAAAAATAGAACAGTGTGTATAAAGAGAATATGTAACCTTAAAATATATCATTCCAAATTATATATACAAATTAAAATACACCCACATGATTTATTTAGACTACTGCCTTGTATATATTGCAACATTACAAATTGTAAAGAATGCAATAATATTACAGCAACATTTACTATTCACACAACGGGGAAAGAAGTCAAGACTCAAGAGTATCCAACCTTGAACTTTGATTGACTCCAAGTTCCATTCGTCTTACGCTCCATTTATAAACACGAGATGAAACTTAAAAGGAAACGATAATGAAAAGCTAGGAGCGAGAGGGATCGAAGATTGAACCAGAATCATAGACAAATCTACCACTGGACCACAGCACAACCGCCATTCTATACTTTATATATCACTATTTCTCACCTACCACCACCATTAACCAAACCGAAGGGCGACCCATGAATCGTCGGTTGGCTGGGTCGGACCACAGAACGATATATACACATTAAATATACAACTGAAAGATGAAAAGCTTGTGGTCGTCTTCTTACGATTGTCCAAATATGAATTGATCCGTCCGTGAATTCAGTACATATTTACAAAATTTGAACCTCAGCGAATAAAGTTGATACTATATGTGCTTGATAAGGCGAGCTAGCTGTCCCCAGTCTTGACAATCAACATTGCAGGTGATTGAATAAGAAAGGCACCACACAGTCATGGGAAGCCTAGTTCAAGTTTTCTTGTCTGAAACATCGAGTAAATCCAATAGCAAAAAGCAATGTTGATGTATGGGTTCGTCTTCTAGCTTTGACAAGCTTGTTTAAAGCATGTAAATCCAGCGGTGTCTTCCAAATTTATTCCATCATTTGACGTCTTATGCTGTCATTATTTGTTTGAATTGAATAATGATAGGGTTCTGAAAATGTTATCAAACGCCAACGTGATAATCCTGCCAATAAATTTGCACCGTTCCTTGCAAATGATAGTAGAACTACTAAGTGTGACATTGATGGTGATGCAGTCATGGCTGATGATCATATTGTTCAGGTAATGAGTATACTTATTAGGTTTAGAGTGAAAACCTTAATGATAAGCGTGAAACAGCCAAGGAAGTCGATGGAGAGACTGAACGGTATTAGGATTAAAAAAAATATTCCATGAGTCCATTGTATCCCGGTTACACTAATTTTAGTAAATTTGCTTCTGCCAATCGTCATGAAGATCATTATATCGGTGTCCTATTGGCTTTTCGGCCACAAATATACTTTCAGCTTTAACCATATAAATGCAATCATAATATTATTAAATATTTTCTATTTTCGCATAGATCTGTACTGCACTCCTGTACATATGTAATCTGTAACCATATGTTATGGCAGTCTTTGACTGCAAATATATAAAAATTAAATATATACCTGAAAAGCTTTTTCATATCTGGCCATCTAAAATATAATTTTTTAATTTAACGGTTCCACGTCAGCCCACTATTATCCAGAAGAGGTTACACGTCTCGGAGCAACGAGTGTTCTAACTTGCAGTTTGCATGCACTTCACGTGTCCTTGCAGCATCGGGACGACGAAGCCCCCCTCTTGTCCAAGCTCCCACGTCATGGCTTCAATCTGCGAGACCTGCTCAAGAATCAAAGGTTTCAGAAACTACTGCCATTTCTCTCCAAAAAACCAAGATTGTCAGCGCTCTCAGGCGCCTCAAATTTGATCTCGAAGTGCATGGATGGCAGGTGCAACTCCAGTAGCAGCAGATTCCTCTACCATAACCTTTGCGGAGGCTGTCAGCGGTTGATTTGAATTTTCTCCTTTCTGTAGAAAGTACGGATTTGAATTCATAACTACGTCTATCAATCCGCATTTGTATTTGAACAGACTTCGGCTTTTGCATAGAGCCTCGTGGTTATGGATCTTAAAAATTAAAAATCTCAGAGAAATCTAGGAATTACGAAGTCAGTGGTGAAGACAATCGGGATCAATAAAACGGTATTAATGGAGAAAGCAATAGTAAGCATCAAGACGGGAGAAGTAGATGAATGCACTGATTTCTCAATCACAACAGTCAAAGAGCAGTCAAAGAGCTTGCGGATTCAGGCATCACTCAGGTTCCTCCCATATTCCTGCAACCTCAAACAACACGAGTTTATTATGGTGTGACAGCTGAACAAATCCCTGTTCTAGACTTGAAGAAATTGGAAGGCGATGGGCGAACAGAGGTTCTGCAACAGATTGTAGATGCTTGTGAGGCCTGGGGTATTTTTCAGGTAGGTTCTGCAACAGTTGGCAGTAGATATGAATTTTGGTGTTGGAATGAGATTTAAAAATAAGAATCTATTTTTGTTTAAAAAAAAAATTAATAGACATTTTTCTATTATAAATTTGGAAAATATTTTAGAATTTGCAATGGGATTTATAGCCACCGATCGTGTGCTTTACACGGCAAATGTAGGCGATTGCAGAGCCGTTATGGGCGTCTCGACCTTCTGCAGCTAAACACAGGAAACCATTGTTTCTGCAGAGCGACTCACCAGAGATCACAGTGCATTGTACAAGGATGTCTGGAAGGAGCTGAGAATTCTACATCCGGACGACCGCTCTATTATGGGCATCAGCAAAGGCCAGATAATTCCTCTTTGTATTTTGCATAATTGAATGACTTATATTTACTTTTCTGTAGGAAAAATCTCATATAGGGAAAAGTTGACTGGTATATGCTTTCTAATTTAATGCAGGAGTTAGCCAGAGATCAGGTACTAGCATGCTTAAGCTCTCTGCTTGTTAATCTTCAATTTTTAGGGGTAGATATATTTGATTTAGATAAAAGCGAAATCTCCGTGGTAAGTTTTTTTGCTTCAGAGCACTCCTGCTCTTAAAGTTACAGACTTCACCTTACCAAACGAATATACAGAAAGAAGGTATACAAAGTTTTCGAAAAGGATAAAGAAATTGAGAAGAGCTTCCAGGCACGCAAGAATACTTCTATAGGAGACCAACTGAAAGATACTTCTATAAACGTTGATCAAACTATTTTACGTCTATATTGGTGGCCTTTATATAACTTAAAATAAATTTGGTCTCACCTATAAATTTTGTTTGGAGGTTTTAAAGTAAACCTGAAGCATCGGTTCAGCACTCCTATTATCTCATATCTAACCTAAAGCATCGGTTTAGCGCCCCTATTATCTCATATCTGCTCGAACAGCGTCAGAACAAGGCTCATTTGCTTGTAAGCTTTTATATTATTCTGTGTGTTCCTCTTGTAAAGATTGGGTAACATCAGATTGCCCGGGTTGATAAAATCCATTGGATTGCTTGCTTCCTGTGAACAGAAAGCCAAGGTCTGGATGCTGCAGCTCCTATCTGTGGCTTGCTTGTCTCTGGCTGCTAAAATGGAGGAAACCCAAGTTCCTTTACTCCTGGACTTGCAGGCTGAAGTGCCCGACTTCCTCTTCGAGCCGCGTACTATCCAAAGAATGGAGCTTCTGGTTCTGAGCACTCTGGAATGGTGGATGCTCTCTGTTACACCGTTTTCGTTCGTCGATTACTTCTTGCAGGGTGGAAGGGGCAGGAAGCCACCGCCGAGAGCTATTGTGGCGCAAGCCAATGAGCTCATATTCAACACACACACAGGTATCATAACATTTCTAAAATAACAGATAACAATTGTAATACATAGATGGTTCATAATGCATTACTCTGCCAATCGAAAAGTTGGTTATGGTCTGCTAGTTATACCATCCTCCTTCCTTACTTTGATAGTAACATTGCTC
Source organism: Pinus taeda (assembly GCA_000404065.3). NCBI lineage: Eukaryota > Viridiplantae > Streptophyta > Pinopsida > Pinales > Pinaceae > Pinus > Pinus taeda. Next base: position 53,941 of record APFE030520017.1, read on the forward strand.
ATGCAAATTACAATGTTGACACGGCAGGGCAAGTATTGTTTGACACGGTAGGGCAATTTTGACACGGCAAGGATTATTTGACACGACAGTGCAGCAGCCATGGTTTCACATAGCACAGATGATACGCCATAAGTATTGTTAACATTAAATGTTAGGAGATTAATGCTAAGGCAAACATACATAGCATTAGTTCATGAAACTGTCAAATTGTTCTAATCACTTGTACTTGTCCTAACTTTTGAGCCCGTATACCTAGTTTTGAGGCCAAATAAGATGAAAAATTTGTTCATTGGTTAAAAGAATAAGAAAATATAAAATATCGTATTGGTTCTTGTGTCATTTCAGCAACCTTTGTTTTAAGTTATAAGACGTTTGTTGGTTATCGTGCCAAAATAATGCTATCTTCATAAATCGATTACTATAGTCCCTGCCAGCCCGGAAGGGCAGGGACTAATAAGAATATTACTATGAACAAATACTACTCACGCATTATATATTATTATGCACAAATACTACTTACACACTGTTAATAATTTATTTTCATCTCAATTTTATTTTTAAAAATTATTTGATTCATTCAAGTTGTCACTGAATTGAGATTGTTATAACAATGTTTCGATGAAAAGTACTAGAACTTTATTATGCTCAATAAAGTGATAATTTTTAATTTTTTAGGTTAGGGTTGTTCAATTTGTAATAATAATTTTAATATATTAATTTTGTGAATTCGTAGTGGAGAAAAATTTGGAAACTATTATTATTTAATGTTTTTAATGTTTTTAATAGCTTAACCTTAAGACATTCTAGTATTTATTAGACGATTTTTTTTACTTAAATTTAAATTTAGCCATGTCTTCTATATCATCGTTAGTCATAAGAGTGCCCTCTTGCTCAAGACCTTAATGATTTAATGACTACATGACGTCTTTGTGCTAACCCGAATGAAATGTAAGTGTTTTTGAGTATATTTAGACAAGGAAACAAATGAATTCTCTTCCTTTTTATATTACCTATAATGTTCTTATAATTATCTAACTAGTAAAAAATGGTCTCAATTAGGGAATGAATCACTTTTATGATGAGGATTGTGAGGTTATATGTTATAAAATATTTTGGAATTAGCTTATATTTTTCTACTTTTCAATGCTACATCCTTACATTTGAATAATGATATGATATATCGAGTGGTGAGAGTCTCTACTAAGATTTTATTTCTAACTGAAAGTCAAACATATATTGACCTAGAATTATTTCCAAGCACCTAATAATATTTATTTCCTCTATCTATATCAACATCAATTAAAATATCCCCTTGATATACTTCTTGTTGGTCATCATTGTCATACATGAAATTGGTATAAGTGTTAGTTTTGGATTTGATTATCTTAACTATTCTTTTATCATTATTAGTTGTCATACTCGTACTCTACACAAATCCTTAAGAATGTTTAGTTTATTTGAGAGACCGTAGGGTATCATCGACATGACCATAGAGTATCACCAACATAAGAATGATATTCTCAACATAAGAAAAAATGATGCTGACGATTCTATCTCTTCTGAACAACGTCTGACATTTCAATGCACATGTTAAATTGGGTAGGTGATAAATAAAAACCATGATTAAATCCTATATACAATTGATTTCCTTCAAATAATACATAGATTTTCTAAACATGGTAATTATCGTAATTTCCTTCAGTTTAAAAGGAAATTTGAGCGCTTTTAGTTCTGAAAATTTCTATTCTTTTAATTCAAAAATTAGTTTAGTTGTATGCGATGTGCAAAAAGTAACATGATATGGGTTTTGTTATCCTTATAAATGACCCTCAAAATAATAAATAAAAAAATAATGTGGTGTGAAATAGAATGAAAACTCATAGATCTAGCTTACTATTTAGCTCATTTTCCATTGTTTTGTAGCTATACATTAACACCTTTTTTTAGAATAAATTCATGGAGAATTAGTTTTAAAATTATTACTTGAAGGAATATCCTCGTTTTTTCCTCAAAAATTAAAGTATCCTGCCCAGAGGATATTACCTCCATTTCTCATGGCATGAGTATTCTAAATATTATAATGATATTTTTTATCTATAACAATATTTTGGTAAAGGTAGGACTAATAGGTGGAAAATGTAATATTTCTATATAAAATTTCTTCGGATCAAAAACGGTTTCTCTTGTAAAGATTAACATAAGAAAAATATTCATATTTATATATCACTATATACTCCCAGTCATTCTAAGATAGGAGGATATTTTTGCTACATATTCACCATAAGGGATAATTTTCTATGTTATAGACCTTAGAGGCTTTATGCTCTTAAGTTTCAACAAGTAATATAAAATCAATTTCTCACGTGATCCCACATGACATGGAGACTTGGCTCCATGAAAAATATTCTTTGATTATAGTAGTGGATGTAATACCCCTAGCATGTTGCTATAAAGACATGACAATTTTAAAAATTTTGAATTATTTTGACCTTAATGGCTATGGAAGCCAAGATTAAATTATTTAATTATGTAATTATATTTTATTTATTAAATTAATAAATGAGATTTCTTTGGAATTTTGGGAAAGAGAACGTGAGTATTAAAGACATGTTTCCAAATGTCATTGTTACTGGTTAAGTCCACATGGTGGACCTTCCCAAAATTTCTTTTAAAAATGACAAGGGGAAAGATGTTTAATAAATTAGCTTAGTCGGAGAGAAATATTATGCTAAACACTTAGCTAGAGAGAAATGTTATGTTGGGTGAAAAGGAGGAATAAAGCGCAATGGGAGAGAAAGACATGCCTTAAAAAAAAAATAGAGTGATTTTTTCTTAATTTAAAATAAAAATCCTAGATAAGTAAGGGATGTGGATCCTTAAAGGCAAATGCTACTAAGAAAAAATATGTTCAAAATAATATATAATAAAACCACATAGGAAAACAAGAAGGTCTAAACTCAAGGGCAATTTTTGGAGACAATTCATGGTTTGGTGGAATGGGTTTTTTTCTGGATTATTCTCCAAACATCCAATAACTGCTAGATGTTGACTATTTTGTTCTTTGGATGTTGATTTTATGCTATTTTGTTTCCTATATTTTAAATCTAGTGATGGTTTAATATAGATAAACTCTGCATGAATAGATAAGGATTTGTTTTGAATTTAGATGTGTGTAATATGTATGGGAAGAGTTTTGCAAGAACAAGGACCCCAACCCTAATGTCATGCTTCTAATGAGTAATATAAGTTATAGGTTCTAAAAGGTAGAAGATTGAAGGAGAAAACTAAGAAATTTTGTCAAATCCTTGTTAGTAAAGAACCTTTCTTATGTAGTAGTTGATATAGCTTTATTGGAGTACAGTGAGGGATCTCTTAAATTTACCTTTGGAAGGAGGTTGTGTGTGTTTGTGTGTATAATATAGAGCTTATGGATATTAAGGGATGTTTTTAATAAGCCAACATATATGTTTGACGAAACATTATTCTTAGGGAAGAACTCCACAGGAAAACTATGATTCGAATTTGGGTAAGAATAATGGAATATGAAATAATTAAGATTTTCCTATAGATTGAAATACACCTTCTACTATGTATGCGAGTCTCTCATAATTTGTTATTAATTATAATAAGTTTATATATGTCACATACAAGGGTTCAAACATTTTTATTTTTTTTATTTTTATTTTTTTATTTTTATTTTTTTGCGTTATACAATCTCTTTATAAGTAATTGGTTTGTCCATACATGTTGATATAAAAAATTGGGTTTTCCCCCACTTATGGTTTACACGCATAAAGGTTGTTATCTCATTTAATGATCCCCCACCTCAATTTCACTAGGACTTCTCCTGGACTAATGAAATGAACCCAAAACAAGGTTGGTATTGTTCTTGTTAAGGCACATATATGATAATATATGGTTTCCATACATTAACAGAGATGCAATGAAGGATTTGGATAGTGTCTTCACTGAACCGTTCTTAAGAACTATTATTTCTAACTTTATATTACATGGTTCTTCCTATGAGAAAAATTCATGTTGGACTAATGATAACGATGGGTAAGCGATCATGGAAACATGTGAGGCAAGATGGTAGTGAACACATATCCACAACCCATGTGGAAGTCATGGGACTATCATTACTTTACTTATTTGAATAGTGGATTTTTAATTTACCAATCAAGGGGTGTGGATTCATTCACCCAAACCCTAACTTATGAAATTGAGTTGGTCTCCATTTCATTTGGGTTTTATATCATATTGGACTGTGTCATGCTTGTACAACATCACCATGATAGGTTCTTGTTCCCTGGAACATGTGACTTGATATTGGGGTTTCATCATAGTTACAACCTCGCCTCTACTTTGGGATTAGCTCGAGAAGGATATTGTTAAGGGTTAGATAAAAATTTTCTTTTCCTTTGCATCAATAGTTTGATAAGCTCTATTTTTATTTATATTGACTATTTTTCATTGTATGTCATTGTATGGTTTCCCACAAGGCAATAGTGATAAGGTTAGTTTGACTCTGATTTATGGATGTCATTAAGATTTCCATAGAAACTCTTCCATGACAATTCCTATAGGTAATAATTATTTTCCTCCTTTAATGTGCATTCCTTGGCTGAAATTTAACTTTGTTAGTAATTCCTCTACTAGGTGCTTAAGCGTTCCATTTCCACTTATTTCATTAATTTAAGGTGTGGATACTTACCATGCAGGGTTTGTTATATTATAATGGACCAATATTCAATCTACCAAGGGCATAGGTAATATTCTTTTTGGGGGTTTCATTTTGTTTCCAAATTTTTTTTTATGGATCGGTGAAATTTAACCCACACCTTCTCTGTTAGTCTAAGAAGAGGTATCGAGACATTGTGGTGTCCATTCTCATATTATATTTTTCCTTATTTATTTTTATTATTTTCCATGTCTCCTTGTGGTGCATATAAGTCTATGTATGCTCCCACTCCTTTAATAGTGGTCATACTAAAATGTATAGGAGGAGGGTCCTCATAATCGTCTCCACTATAACTATACCTTTGTTCTTCTGTAGTGATTTATAAATTGTATTCGGTTGAACAACCCCAAGGTATTCCCACTCTCACTACCTTCTACGAATATTATTGCAAGTATTTATGAAGTTATGGTGAGCTTAGATTCAAATGAGAGAGGACGTGCCTCCCACCTCTAATTTGTATTGACTATGCTACAGGTCAGCTTACATTACATTTTCCCCTTGGCTTCTTATTGTTAAACTCAAGTTGGAGTGACATTTGGCTGACAAATATATTCATACTCATTCTGTAAAAAGTGACTCCTACTAGCTCTTCCTGATGATGGAAATTTATTTAGGGAAATTGTGATGGGACTGGTGTGGAATTTAGTAGTGTGGCGTTTGGCTCCCCATTACCTTAAAGAAAAGAATCTACTTTTCTTTTTATCAATTAACTTTTTTGCATATCTACAAAAATATGTATTTATGTCCTTCACCATGCATTATCTTCACCTAATGATTCCTCATAAATCTATAATACCTCAAGCCCATCTAAATGCCTACACGGTAGTAATCTCATTTATAATTATTACAAATTCAAGTATGCATCATATGCAGAACAAAGTTAATTCCCTATGAAAGGTTGTCTAGTCTCTATTATGAATAGTGCAAGAGATTAATAAACCTTCATCATCCAAAAATGAACATAATCATGATATTATAGTTTAAAATGCATCATCATTCCAAGAATATAACCATAATCTTAACTACAATTGATGCTTGTGAAACCACTTAAGAACTAAACGTGTTCCTCTCGGCCATGAATTAACTCCACCAATTCCCCTAAGTTAAGATATAATATCCAATGGAATCAAGAACCTCATTGATTCCTATATGGTGGATTTTATATTTTTTTACTCCCAACACATTTTAGCAGTATCCCACTTTTTGGTCCCCTAACACATTTGCATAAGATTTTGTGTTTTGTGTTTTTTTTCTTTTTAAGCAAAGGTTCTTTCTCATTTCCTTGAAGCCTACCTCTTTCTCCCACAACAATTTTTTTCAACCAAACATAGTATTTTTCTCCAAACAAATGATTTAATGTGATATTTCCCACTCGCCATACTAAATCCTTTATATTTCCTCCTAGATATTTTTTGGAGATCTTTAGGGGAAGATTTATGTTGAATTTAACCAACAATAACTTTTTCCAACTGATGACATCGACCATCTCCATTTATGATTGTGAAACTCCATCATCGAAGTATACTCAGTGGAGTTTAAGCTTGTAGTTCTTCTTCGGATTGACATATTGTATAAGGCAATATTCAAATCTCTCCATGAGATACTGAAATTTCATCTAAATTTTCAGGGCTTCAGACATGAAGAGACAGAGGGTCTCCTAAAACTCCATAGGTGATTCATGCGGGGCCTTCCATTGTTTTAAGAATTTTTTATCAAGTACTTTAGGATGAAAATGGTGGAAAACACATTCGATTAGATTACTGAATTGCTTGAATGAGTGCATGGAGTTATGAGGTAGAGTGCCACACCATTGTGATGGGTGGTCGCAAAGTGTCTATGCGAGCAGCGAACAAACCTCTATTTCATCAAAATCTTCCATGCCCTTCATGAGATCATGGAATTCATCTAAGTGCTCAGGCTAGGCCACTTTGCCTTCACCATCATCCATGATTTGTGACAAGTGATCCCAGAACTCCCTCTCTATGTTAAAGATATGTTTGTTGGATAGATATTTCAGAGGGTGAACCATAACAAATTGTTGGGTCCCTATAATACTAGTGATTACCCCATTTCTATTGTAGTTGTACCCCTTATTAATATTGTTGTGGCCTTATTATCCCCATATTGGTATTATTTTTCCCCATAGAATACATCTATTATTGTTTTTGTGGATTTATATTATTATTGTTAGGTCAGCTAGGTTATATTGTGACTCCTTAGACTCCTATATATAGAAAGGAGGTTTTGTCATTTGAATCATCCAAGAATTGTTGATTTATGTAATGTAAAGGAGGTTGCCCCCTCGAAGAGGCTGAATTCTAAGGTGCTGGTCTATCTTTTCTTGAGCTGGTTTCATAACATTTGGTATCAGAGCTTTGGATTCTAGGCTTTCGCTGCTCCAAAGAGGTCATTGCGGAATTTTTTCTATAACGTTGTTTCTGCAATGTGGTAGAAGCTAAAAAAAAAAACCCATTTGAGAAGAAATCACGATAAACTACAGGTCCAAATTTGAAAGCTTTTCGTGCTATATTTACAGAGATATGATATGAGGAAGTTGGTCTTTTTGCAGACTGCTGAATTACATTCCAAATAGGTGACCTGGGGAAAATTGTCATAACTTTCTCTCTGAGCGTCGGATTGAAATTTTGTAAGAAGGTATAGAAAGAGGACAAACTGTAGTTTCTTGTATATATTCTGCAGAGCCAAATGTCAAAACAGTGACTCATGGCACATCGTACAAGTTCGCTCTACTGAACTAGTCTATAATCAGGTCACTATTGGAGATTTCATATAACGCTTCTTTGGAGAATCCAATATGGATCAGACTAGTGGCATTTGAAAGAGGACATAGAGGGCTACTTCATATCACAATTTTAGAACTAGATGATCCGAAAGTATAGAGATACATCAGAGGCAATATCGAGCTCCCACAAAGTGAAAAAGGGTGTGTAGATTCTTTTAAATTTTTGCTTAAACTTGGTTTGAAAATTTATTTTGAAGAATTCAGAAGGCATAGTAAAGCATTATTATTGGTAACTGATGCCCTAAGGAAAGAAAATGCAAACACCTAGTAAGCAACTTGAAATCAGTAGCATGACTCATGAAGAAGAGGAAGAAATGCTACATGATATATCAAAATTACAAGAACAAGTGCTTCAAATGTCAGTCTCACAAAAGCTAAGAGAAGCTAAGATAAATGGCATGGAATCTAAGATAAAGGGCATGGAAGCTAAGATGAATGGCATGGAAGCTAAGATTGACAATTGGAAGACATATTTGAAGACATGCATGGAGGAATTGAAGATAAATATGAATAAGTTGCTACAAGAAATGGTCACTAATGGTGAAAGGGTAGTAAAGGAAACTCATGATGAGAACAAAAGAAATGTTAATCATGATTTCATAGACCCTAATGTTGGATCGAAGACCCACCATATTCCAAAAATCAATATGAGGAAGTTTGATGGCAAGGATCCTGCAAAATGGCTATTACAAATGGAGCAATTTTTCGATCTCAATAATGTGCAAAACACACAAAAGGTACATATTGCAACTTTATATTTGGAACCAAATAAGTTTGTATCATATCAATGGCTTTGCTCTCATAAACAAATTATCACTTGGGCAATTTTTACGGAAGAATTGATAGTACATTATGAGGATACAAAAAGCAACACTTTTTTTAGCCAATTGATAAGTCTCAAACAAAAGGGTTCAATAATGGAGCACATTGAGGAGTTCCAAAAATTGAACATAAGGGTAAAAAATATTCCAGAGGAGCATAGGATTGATGTGTTCATAGGGACTTTAAAGGATAATATCCAACATGATGTTCACCTTTGGGAACCTGATCATTAGAGAAGGCATTCAGGTTAGCAAGAAAAATGGAAAGCAAAATTATGGCAACCAGGAAGCATACCACTCACAACTATAAAGATGGAAGTGTTGTTGCCCTTAGTCTTCCACAACCTATAAGGTTGACACCACAACAATTGGAAGAAAAAAGAGCAAAAGGGCTTTGTTACAGTTGTGATAGCAAATACACTAAAGGTCATAAGTGTGTTGAGAAGAAATTATTCTACATAGATTGGGAAGAGGAAGAAAAAAAAGAGCAGAAAGGTCAAAAGAAGAGGATATACTCTAGGAACAAAGCCTAGATAAAGAAGAAATGAATCCAACCATATCTTATAGTGCATTGGTGGGAATTACCACTCTTCAAACCATCAAGATAGAAGGACAAATCAAGAATAAAAAGGTAATAGTGTTGATTGATTCAGGAAGTACGCACAAATTTATTTATTGTAAGGTAGAAAAAGAATTGAATTGCTACTCATTCCAGCACTAGAGTGTCAAGTGATGGTTGCAAATGGAGGAACAATAAATTGCTCCAGAAAGTGCCATAATATCAAGCTATCCATGGGAGAATATGTATTGACTAGCCCAATGCTTTCCATTCCAACGGGAGGTGCTGATGTTGTACTAGGAGTCCAATGGCTACAATCCTTGGGTACAATAGCTTTTAATTTTCAAGAACTTTTCATCAAATTTTCTACGGAAGGAAAGGAAGTTGAATTAAGGGTATTGCAGGGAAACCAGGAAAGATAATCAGCTCTAATGGTATGACAAGGCTTCTAAAAAAGGAACAAAGAGGTGTAATTGCACAATTATGTTCGCTAGAT
>APFE030520017.1:66341-102239 GCA_000404065.3 Pinus taeda
AGGTCTCCCACCTATTCGTGATCATGATCATGCTATTCATCTGATTCCAGGAAGTGTTCCTCCAAACATTAGGCCGTACAGATATCCCTATGCCCAAAAGAGTGAAATTGAACTATGGTTGCAGAAATGCTAGAGGCTGGTATAATTCAACCAAGTCAAAGTTCTTTCTCTGCTCCAGTAGTATTGGTGCACAAGAAGGATGGATCATGGTGCATGTGTCCGGATTATAGGGAGCTCAACAAGCTCACTATTAAAGATAAGTTTCCCATTCCTGTCATTGATGAATTCCTAGATGAATTGCATGGATCAATTTACTTCACCAAGTTGGATCTTCGTTCAGGATATCATCAAAAATGAAGATTGAAGACATTCCAAAAACAACATTTAGAACTCATGAGGGTCATTATGAATTTTTGGTCATGCCTTTTGGCCTTACCAATGCACCTTCAATATTTCAAGGTTTGATGAATCAATTTTCAAACCATTCCTTAGAAAATTTGTGTTAGTATTTTTTGATGATATACTAATCTACAACAAGTCTTGGAAGGATCATGTTGAACATGTTGACAGGGTGCTACAACTATTGGAGGAGAAACAATTATATGCAAAAAGATCCAAATGCTTCTTTGGAGTCCAAGAGGTGGAATATCTGGGTCATATTGTTTCTCATGAAGGAGTTAAGGTAGACCCTAGCAAAATTAAAGCCATTAAGGAATGGAAAATCCCCACATCCATAAAGCATCTGCGAGGATTTCTCGGGTTGACAGGGAATTATTCGCAAGTTTATTAAGAATTATGGGAGAATAGAAGCACCTCTAATAACATTATTGAAGAAAGATGCATTTTCATGGACTCCAGAAGCAACAAAGGCCTTCGAGCATCTTAAAGAGGCAATGTGCCAAGCACCTGTCTTAGCTACACCGGACTTCACAAAAACCTTTATTGTGGAATGTGATGCTTCAGGAAATGGAATTGGTGCTATTTAATGCAAGATGAAAGACTCATTGCTTTTGAAAGTCGTCCAATCAAGGGAAAGTTTTTACACAAAGCTATTTATGAGAAGGAAATGTTGGCAATACTCCATGCACTTAAGAAACCCTACCTAATGGGAAGACACTTCAAGGTAAAAACAGATCATGATAGCCTTAAATACTTTTTAGAACAAAGATTATCCTCTGAATAGCAACAAAAGTGGGTCACAAAGATGTTGGGTTATGACTTTGAAATAATATACAAAAAAGGGAAGCAAAAAGTGGTGGCAGATGCACTCTCAAGAAAGGATGAGGATGTGGAAGCATTGTTGTGTGCCATTTCTATTATCCAACCAGATTGGATAAACGAAGCAAGGGAGGAATGGAAGAATGACAAAGAAGTGTGGGCACTTATTCGAAAGTTACAACAAGATTCTAGTATGTCTGATACATTTAGCTGCAAAATGATTCATTATGGTACAAAGATCGCTTATACATCTGTAAGAATTCCCAGCTAAAACAAAAGATTCTTAGGGAATTGCACACTTCTCCCTTAGGAGGGCACTCAGGATTTTTAAAATCTTACCACAGGGTTAAGAAGGAATTTTTTTGAGATGACCTTAAATCAGATACTCAAAAGTTTCTGGCGGAATGTTTGGTTTGCCAACAAAATAAAGTTGAAACAACTAATACACCGGGTATATTACAACCTTTATCCATTCCAAGCCAATGTTGCGGGGAGGTTTCAATGGATTTTATCACAGGTTTACCCAAGTCTGAGGGAAAGAGTGTCATCATGGTGGTAGTTGACAGACTTACCAAGTATGCACACTTTTTTGCATTATCACATCCATTAAAGCCAGTACAGTTTCTACTGCATTTATGGAAACAATTCAAAAGCTACATGGAAACCCAAGATTATTGTAAGTGACAGAGATCCCATTTTCACTGGAAATTTTTGGACAAAATTATTTTCTTGTCTTGGTACTCAGTTAGCTCATAGCTCATCTTATCATCCTCAATCTGATGGGCAAACTGAGATAGTAAACAAATGTTTGGAAGGATATCTTCGTTGCTTTGTATCTGATAAACAGACACAATGGGTCAAATGCTGCCTCTGGCTGAATGGTGGTATAACACTTCATTCCATACAACAACAAAAATGACCCCATTTATGGCACTTTATGGGTATCAACCACCATCCATCACATCATATTTAAAAGAAAATTCTAAGGTTCAAGTAGTGGAACATCACATCGAACATCAACAACAAGTCCTCCAACTCTTAAAGGACAACCTCGTGTTGGCATAGAATAGAATGAAACAACAGGCATATCAACATCACAGCGAAAGAAGTTTTGATGTACGTGATCGGGTATTCCTACGGCTACAACCATATAAGCAAATGTCCCTCAAGCAAGCTAAGAAGGATAATAAATTATCACCAAAGTATTATGGTCCATACAACGTGTTGCAAAATATTGGTACTATGGCATACAAATTGGAGCTTCCTGCAGCTTTTCAATTGCACCCAGCTTTCCATGTTTCATGTTTAAAGAAGGTTATAGGTGACAAGCTCCCAATTCAAACAATATTGTCAGAACTTGACCAGGAAGGAAAAATTATATTGGAACCGGAAGCAGTCATAGAAGCAAGAACTCGATAGCTACGAAATCGATCAATTTCGGAGTATCTTATCAAGTGGAAGAACTTATCCGCTAAAGATTCCACATGGGAGGATGAGAATTTTACACAGAAGCATCCAGAACTTCTCAAGCATTGAGGACAACACTTTTTTGAAGGAGAGGGGCATGTTGGGTCCCTATAATACTAGTGATTACCCCATTACTATTGTAGTTTTACCCCTTATTAATATTGTTGTGGTCCTATTATCCCCATATTGTTATTAATGTGCCCATAGAATCCCTCTATTGTTATTTTTGTGGCTTTATATTATTATTGTTAGGTCGGCTGGGTTATATTGTGACTCCTTAGACTCCTATATATAGAAAGGAGGTTTTGTCATTTGAATCATCCAACTATATTTTCTTGAGTTGGTTTCATAACACAAACTCCATCAAAGGTGTGTGAAAATTCATAACAGATGATGAGGGCTCAGCTTGTAATCTAGCCCTCCTTCTAGCACCAAAAATGTTCATGGTGTTGGACCTACTAGCATATTAAGGGATCTCCCCAGTAAGAAGTCCGAATTACACCTCAGACCGTTTGCTGTAGGAGTCTTGGTAGTGGGTCGTATGTTAATGCCATGACCATGGTTTCACAAAAAGGGAAGTAAGATGTCCCTATTGGTAGCAAGTGTGTGAGAGCTGCGGCAAGTCAAGGAAAGTGAATGAGAGGTTCTAACACATGGAGAGTGAGGTGAGTGTGCCCCCTGGAAACCTATAATAGTAATAGGCTTGGAAGGGAACCCACAAGCGAAGATGCATCACAAGATATAAAGCAAGATAGTGAGTAATCCAAAGTGATGTTTAAACAAACATCACGTCTGCAACAAGATATATTCAATTGCATACAAAATAGTTCATACACAAATGTGTATGTTCTATAGCAACCACAGTAGTCCAACTATAATAACAACATATGCATGAAAATTTGTTGGCTTTGTTATATTAACAAGTGTAAGTTCTAGTCCTACAATACATCCATGTCCAACCAATAGTTCCAATAGTGGAACGTTATAGCCACAATCGCTTGCTCCTCAAAAGAGATATACTAGCTCTGGGCAGTGGAGAAGCCAACGTGTGTTACAATAATGTCCAAGCTTTCTCTAAGAATACTCCTATGAAAGATTGGCTAACCAAAAAGCCTATATAATGAGCTATGAGGTACTATTTATAGAAAAGGGTGGGGTGAACCTTGACATTCCCCTTGGAGACCGTTCATCTACCCTCATGACTCTTCAACTACTCTATGATTTTTACATTACAATGCACATGTACCAATGTGAAACAAAATGGCTTGAGCAAGCCATGCAAGACATCAATGACACTCAGACCATTTTGGTGAGACCAACTCTTTGACATGCTTGTGATTGTCGAAGGTGATGAGTTGATCCCAAGCTTGGTTGTCCACGATGGTGTCTGTGCGCTAAATGTTGACATATTGTTGAAGCGAACTCTTGCCTTTGTTGCATCTAGGTGCACTGATATGGATCCTTTCTCCAACTCATCTGATAGAATGTGCATGGTCATCCTTGTGTGACCAGACTGGAAACATGTTGGTGCATAGTGTCTATGCTGCTCTCCAAGCATATGTTGTAGCTGTGTGCATCAACATGTTGAAGTAAATGTTCAGCTCCAGTCTGACTTGCATCTTATCTTCGCCTTGGTGAGTGTTCCAATTGGGTGGAATTGTATGCATGCACACAATGACATGCATGCTGCTGCATTCCCTTGCACGCAGTCAACAACACTTCTCACCTTGTCTACTCCATGCCACCAGCTGAGATGGATCTATAACTTGTACGGGTGCAGTTTCATACGTGAGAACATGTTGCACTACCTGGTGCACCTGTTCCTGCTGCAACTCATTCTCTCATCTATGCAGCTCCTATTCTTCCTTGAGTTTCTACTTCATCACACACAAATCCTCTATTTTGTTTGATGCCTTCACGTGATCTTCATGTCATGTCGTCACCTCATATCTTGAGTCCCCAAAGATTCTTTCATCACAAGTGGACATGCTTGATGTTTCAACTTTGTTCCACCTCCTTGTTATCAACAAACTTCCTATTGCATTCATTGTATCTGGTATGCTTCTTTCAGTACATGCTGATGCTGCTTCTTGCTATGATGATGTTGTTGTCATATCTTGATGTCCTTGTCTATGAAAAAATTGATGTCTTCGCGGGTAGGCAAGTTCATAGACACTTGATCAAGTACATCCCCATATGTGCTCTGAATGGTGTCTTCATTTATACTCTCCTTGAAAACATTGTACTATGCTGCTGAGAGGCAGATGAACACCTACAATACCTAGAGACATGGAAACACTCATGGCAAGCAATATGTCAATCGAAAACCAAAATGAACTTTAGAACTGACTTGAAACATACCTCTATGACTAATCATGAAGCTTGCATAGTTTCCATGAGGAGGTCAAGAGATTGACTACCAAAACTACACAAGGAATAGTCTGAGCTATCAAGAGGCTAACTGACTATTGGAACTATGTAATGCACAGTCTATCCTAGCTTGCCAGGAACTGAAACTTTGTAATGTGAAATTTCAATCAGCAGTGACATGTAACCAGAAGACTGCATTGCCTACTTTCTGGGGCCAATAGGACATTATCTCCAAGAATTGCATAATGAAAGCCTAGAGGTCAGTGCTGGGAAAGAATTGTGCAATTTCTGGAGGGAAGGGTTAAGCTTTGCTTCTAGAAATGATTAGTGCTAGCCAGGAAAGGCACGATCTATGCCAAGACAACCGAGTCTGGCCGATGGGCGACTAAAAACATGAGAAGTCTGAATGCATGGTCAGACGAGTGCAAACAAGAGGGAATGATCATTCATGCAAACAAAAAGTGCAGGATTTAGAAAATGGGAAAGTATGCATGTGTGTCAAACGAGTCCCCACAATGATAACTGTTCATGAAAAAAAGTGTCATGCATGCGAAAACAGTGAGATCCGAGCGAAAAGTAAAATGATGTTTCTACAAGCTAACATACATCAAAATTATAGCAAATGCTCATTAAAATCAAGCAGATAACAGTCGCACAAAGTGAAACAGAAAAAGAGACAGAAACACAACGAAAGACATGAAAGGCGGGCTTACCCCAAGAAAACTGACCTGAATGTGCCAACGAATCCTAGATGTAATGTGGGATGTGAGAGCTGTAGGTTTTATGTGAGGAATGAGCTCTATAGCATCTGGTTGAGGAGTTCCAATAGAATGGAGGTTGTGACACACATGCCACAAATCTAGAAAAAGAGACACTTGTGGGGAGGCTTCTGAAATGATTATTGCATGTAACCTACAACTGCTGAAAATAGATCCCTAAATCAAGGGATTCCTTTGCATGCTTTCTTGGGAGGATCATGCCATTCATGAAAATTTATTTTGCTTGGTCCATGAGGGAACCGGTCAACCTAACTACATGTGCATCGGTTTGCTTAGCTGAGGGGAAACATGCACATTTCTGTGAGGGAGTTGGGATGGCTCCCCAGAAGGATTGCGTAATTTCTGGGCAGATCAACTCAGTGCTACCAAGAATTGTGCAATTTTTGCATTGAGCAGTCGTACTTGGAGGAATTTCCCAATTTTTTCGGTGAACAGTGATAGGCAGATTTTCACAATTCTAGATCCCGGCAGGCTCCCAGAAAGAATTGTACAATTTCTGGAGGGAAGGCTAGTTCCCTCTAGAATTATGCAATTTCTTGAGGGAGATCCTCAACCTACAGTTGTACCAAGTCCGATGAAACAACCTTTGAGGGGGTTGCAACAAGTTTTGATGGATAGGTCGTCATTCTACAAGAAACTCACTGAAGCTTGTGTACTTGACAAGGTAAGACATGTTATTGTGAAAGATTGGTAGGGAGGCTCCAAAATGAACTGAAGGAAAAATTTTGGAGTGTGGTTGTAGCCACTACAACAATATCATATTTTTTAAGGGACCATTGTTAGGAACGTACAATCTCTTTCTGTGAGTTAACATTTTTTCTAAATTTTCAGCATAGCGTAAAATTTCTACTTGTTGCAATTTTTGTTGAATTTTCAGATACATTTTGTCTTTTCGTATTGAATTCCTAATCTTCTCCAAAATATATGTAGTGACATTGCTAACATAAATTTCCATAAGGGGATGTGCACATCTACTTAAAACAGCTTCTAGTTTATTTTCATTACCCTTAATATGTTTTATCTCGAAATCAAATTCACTAAGAAAATCCATCCACCTAGCTTGTCTCGCATTAAGATTTGTTTTGCTGAAAAAATATGTTAAGCTAATGTGATATGTTACCAAGGTGAACTTTTTACCCAACAAGTAGTGTCTCCACATTTTTGAATAGTGTATAACAACAACCAATTTTGAATCATACACTATAGAGTTCCTTTAATATGATTTTATTTTTCTAGATTCATAGGCCAATACAAAATTATACAACATTAAGATTCCACCTAAGACTTCTAAACAAGCATCTATACATACATCGAATTCCATTTTTGGATCTATAATTCTCAAAATAGGTGTTACTATTATCAAATGTTTTAGTTTGTCAAAACTTTCTTGACACCGAGTTGCCCAGTAAAATTTTCTTCCTTTCTTTTGTAATGAAGTAATAGGATAGGTCAATTTTGAGAAACCTTCAATGAATCTTCTGTAGTATCCTATAATTCCCATGAAGGATTGGAAATCTAACACATCCTTAGGTATGGGTCATTTTAAAATGGCCCTAACCTTTTCAGGATCAATAGAGAATCCCTCCTCTAAAATGACATGGCCCAAATATTGTATTTTGTCCTTGTAGAACTCACATTTACTAAATTTTGCATACAATTGATGCTCTCTTAATGTTTGCAATGCCATTCTCAAATGTCATCTATAAATATCAGAATGTCATCTATAAATAATATCAAAAATTAATCAAGGTACATACTAAGCATGATATTCATTAAAAACATAAATATCATTGGTGCATTGATAAGACCAAATGGTAAGACTACAAATTTGTAGTGACCATATCTGCTTTGAAAAACTGACTTATGAATTTCTTCATAATTTATTCTTAACTGGTGATAACTGACTCTCAAATCAATTTTTGAGAATATAGTTTCCCCTCTTACTTGACCAAATATATCATCAATGTAGGGCATCAAGTATTTTTTTTAAATGGTCAATTTATTTAACTGTCAGTAATCTATGCACATTCTAAATGTGTCATCCTTCTTCTCCACAAATACACTAGCCCCTCGCCGCCCCCCGCCGCCCCCACCCCGCCGTGAAAGATTGGGTGAAATATAGCCCTTATTTAGTAGTTCATGCAACTAAACCTTCAATTCCAATAATTACAAAATTATCATTCAATTAGATGCTCTATAGACTAGGGTAGCTCTTGGCACAAGATCAACAGAGAAATCTATGTGTTTGTGTGGAGGCAGATTTGGAATCTCTTATGGAAAAAATCCTTCAAGTCTCTAATAATTGGCAACCAATATAGTTTTTATTTTATTGTTTGTTTCTTATTTGATTCAACATGAACTGTAAATAATTAACACCCTTTCTTTGCACTCTTTTTCAATTGTAATGTTGAAATATGTCTAATTCAAATTGATTTTGGTATTCCTTTTATTAACTGTGTTTGTCCCTCTTAATTAAGAAAGCTCAGTGTTTTCTCTAAATAGTTTACTAGCACTCCATTTTTTTCTAGAAAATCCTTACCTATTAATACATACTATGAACCTAATGGAACTATATTTAAATCTACTTCAGTGGGATAAACATTTAAATCTATGGAACACTATTTTACATGGCTAGTTACCTTCCCTTTTGTTGTGCTTACTAGTTGTACCAGCCATGCGTTCTTAAATTGTTAAGTTTTTAGATTACATTTTTCCACAATCTGAGTAGTAATATAACTAAGGCTTTCCCCTTTGTTAATTGAGATAGATACATAATGGTTCAAAATAACACATTCAATCTCGATCATAATGGATTGGTGCTCCAATTTTCTATCCTCCAACATTGCACTTATCTTGGGTTTGTTTCTCACATTATCATTTACTATCGTTGCTTCATGTATTGTCTGTATGTTTTGCATAGACTAGGCTTTATGGAGACAATCCCTCAACAAATGAGGTTCCCTACAAGCCCAACACTTTAAAGGTTCTCTCTCTCTCTTTGACCCCACCTGTCTTTTTATTATTTAAATACATTGGAATGGACTTAGGATGAGATTGTGTTGGCTTAGATGAATTCCCTCTTTTGAATTTCTTTTGTTGGCGATGTCTACAAATTTTTTTAAGATATGCACACTTTTTTCTTCTCATACCCACTACAGATTTATTTTTGTCCTTGCCTCGCTAAGGTTTTGAGCCTTCTCCCTTATTTTTAAACTATTGATAACACAATATTTTTTTCTCACCTATTCATCCATTCTTTTAGGATTGTCAAAATTAATCCCTTCTTTATAAGAAAATGGTGAGAATTTTAAAAACCTTTTCACTTTAACCTTATCTTCCTTAGTGTAGGGGACATAATGCAAAAAAATAGTGAATTTAGTGGGAACTCATCCATATTTAATTGTCCTAGTCTTAACTCTTGGAATTCCTTTTCTTGGTCATCGTAATATTGTTCATTTAAATATCTAGACTTCAACTATTTATGTAACCCTTCACAAGAAATTGACTTTTATTCAAAAGAGTGAACTGATTTGACCACCTCCCACTAAAGGGAAGCTTCCTATTGTATTTGATAAATGGTCAGTTTGTTCTTCAAATTACTCTCATACTCATAGAGTTCCAAGTACTTTTTCATATTGAGAATCCATGCTTTGACATCTTCCTATTTTTCACAATCAAATGTAGGGGGTTTTATTTTTATGAACTCCCCTTGAGACTCCTCTTTATTCTTCATTTTCTACATCTTTTGATAGGTGTTCCCTAATTTATTGCCACATTCATAATATTTTGTTTCGGTCTCCACATTTTTTCTTTTCAATCATTCTATTTTTTCTCCTCCTCCCACTATCTCTATTGGTATGTAACTAGATTTTTTAGTTATATATTTTATCAACCTTTCTTGTTCTTCACTAGCATTTAGCAATCATACATGACTAGATTTGAGGTGAACTAGTTGGTTTTGTAAAATTCTCATGATCTTAATAAATTGAGTTGTTGGTCAGGTGTTTTGCTCCTCCCAACTCCACATCGAATGCATCCCCTTTTATCAGAGGTTGATTGGAATCATCTGTCATTTTATATTGTAACTTTTCTTCAGTTGAGTACCTTATAGACAACACAAACCATCATTATCTTACACATTTTAAACTTTATACATAATTCTAGTAATATCCATTTAAATGTGGTGTTTCTCCGTAGGGCTAGTTTTTTAAACTGGTGCTCTCATTCCATATGTCATGTACCCATATTCCAAACAATTTAAAAACAAAATCATTATATATATAAATGGGTTTGTATATAAATTATGATATAAAGATCCAGGATTCTATTTTTCCTCACTTATGATTTACACACCTAAGGCTTGTTATCCAATTTAATAGTCCCCTACGTCATTCTCACTAGAATTTCTCCTAGACTCTTGAAATCAACCCAAAATAAGGTTGGTATTATTCCCCTCAAGGTGTATATATGATAATATATGCTTTATATATGGTTTCCATACATTAACATAGATGCAACGAAGGATTTTGATAGTGGCTTGACTCAACCTTTATGAAGAACTATTTATTTCTAACTTTATATTACATCATTCTTCCTACCAACGTAAATCATGTGGGATTAAGGGAAACGATGGGTAAGTGACCATGGAAATGCATGAGGTGAGCTGGTCATGTCCATGTACCAATGAAACATGTGAACATCATGTAACTAGTAGTACTTTACTTATCAAAACAGTGGAGATTTAATTTACCTATCAAAGGGTGGGGATTCATTTGCCCAAACCCTAACTTATGAAATTGAGTTGGTATCCATTTCATTTGGGTTTTCTCTCCTATTTGACTATGTCATGCTTGCAAACTTCCACCATGAGAGGTGCTTGTATACTAGCACTTGTGGCTTGTTATCGAGGCTTCAAGGTAGTTATATTCTCTTGTCTACTCTGTGATCAATTCCAAAAGGATGTTCGTAAAGGTTACATAAATTTCTTCTTTGCCTTTGCATAAGTAGTTTGTGAAGATTTTAGTTATTTTGACTAATTTTCCTCGCATGTCATTCCACGGTTTCCCTCAAGCCTATAGTGATAAGATGATTTCGACTCATTTTATCGGTGTCACTACAATTTACATAGAAAATTGTTGATGAGAGTTCCTACAGGTAACCATTATTCTTCTTATTTAATGTGGATTACTTGTTTGAAACTTTACCCTATTAGTAATTCCTGTATTAGGGTGCTTAACCATCCCCTTTCCCCTTAATTCACTAAAAAAAGCACCAATACTTACCATGTAGTTTTTGGTAGGATTATCCTGGAGTGATTTTCACTTTGGGAGGGGCACAAGTAATGTTGTTTTTGGCTGTTTCATTTATTTTTCAAAATGGTTGCTATGGCTCAGCAAGATTCATCCCATCCCTTGACTCTTAAGCTAAGGATAAGGCTTGAGCATATGTGGTGTCCATTCTCTTATTATATTTTTTTTTTTCTTATTTTTGATGATTGACTATGTCTCCTTATGGTGTGTACAAGTCTATGTATGCTCCCATGACACTAATAGTAGTCATATTGGAATGTATAGGAGGAGGGCACTTGAAATCATCTCTGCTATAGGTATAATCTCATTCTTCTAGAGTGATTCCTAAATTGTATTCATTTGAATTATCCTAAAGTATGCTCGCACTGACCCCCTTCTATGAGTATTATTGCAAGTATGTTTTATGATATTATCTCATGAGATTAAAATGAGAGAAGACATGCCTCCCACCTTTAATTTCATCTTGTTATGCCATAGATTGGTCTCCATTGTGTTTGTTCTGGGATTCTTACTATTAAACTCAAGGCAAATTGAAATTTGGCTTACATTTATCTTCATAGTCATTCAGTACAGAGTGAATTCTACCAACTCCTCGAGATCAGGGAAATTTATTTAGGGAAATTGTTTTGTTACTAGCGTGAATGATAGTATTTTGGTGTATGGCCTCCTATGTATATAAATTTCAGGGATATTTTCATCCAAACTTGGTATGATTTTTGTGTCATAGCTCCTAAACTATTTGTTTGATATTGTGCATTCAATGTCTTCCAAACTAAAAGCTCTAAATGATTTCAAAACTTTGAAATATGAGATCCTTCTGAGGTGGATTAGGTTATCATGATGAACCCAACACATCAAGGTTTTTTTTTTCCCTTAATTTAATTTAATGCCTATTTCGTCGTATGTTCCATGATTTGAATTTCCATGTAGAGTAATGCATGTGTGTCATTCTTTTTAACAAGAAATAGAGTAATTATTTAGCCAATGAAAGGATTTCACTTTCATTGGAAAAGTATTCTCTTTGTTGAACTTGTAACAATGTGTAAGCATTTTTTTTCGCTTTTTACTTAAATTTATAGACTAGTGCCTTTAAATTGGGTTATGCCCAATGTGACCCCTAGTATGTGAAATCATTCGTACAATAGATAGTTCTCACCATTTCTAAAAGTTTTCGTTCTAGATTTAACAATTATCACAACATTTATACAAGGAAAGTGTTGTTTAATTGTTTTCTTTCTATACTTTTGTTGTGTGATATGCATGATCACAAATTCCTCTATTGGTACCCTTCCATTTTAATACGACTTTTAGGAACTTCATGTATTTGGATGCAGTGAATGTGGTAAGGGCTTAATCACAATTACCTGCCTATACATTAATTCTATGCTCGAACTTCCATAGTCACTTAATATTTGGTTAATTGGTATTGGATGCATGGTATCTACCTTTTTCATCTATAATTTTGTGGTAACCTACAAGGAAATAGAATATTTACTCACGCTTCACAAATTTCAGAGTACATAGTTATGATACCATCCATCTAGAATAACAAAAATTTGGTATCTACATTGTCATTAATGCCACCATTGACACTTGTTAATTCCTTTAAAATTTTCACTAAATAAAAGTACATTCCTTTTTAGTGCTTTTGATTTTCTCTTCATGTCTAAGGAAATCTATATATCTTCCCATATTTTTAAAACAAATATCGTACAAGATCCATAAAATAATAAAGAATAATGAAGCTTCTAAAGTAGAATTATAAGCACTCAAGGCCTTACACATTAAGTTTTATCCTACCATCATATATTTATGAGTTCTTATGCCCTTTCCATGTTACAAGGTATTTATATTAGAGTCTTCCCATCTCCATGACTGTACAAGGGTATTTATAATTTGACAGAGGTGAATGAACTTGTTATAATCATAGTGATCAATAATTATGCGTTCACTACAAGAAAAAAGGACATTGGTGAGGGTCAAAAAATTTCACCATGAGGTCATTGGTGATGGTCAAAAGAGCCTGTGTCACCAAAAATTGAACATCACCAAAGGTGACATTGCCACACCATTTCCAAAAATATAGGTGTTATAGTGACATTCAAAATATGTCACCAATAATTATTTATAATGATAGATAGTGATCGTCGCCATTTCATATGAGCAGTGGTGATGAATCTTAACATTCATCACCAAAAAATTGAACGTCACCAAAGATGGCATCGCCAAAATTATAAGTGTTGTGGTGACATTCAAGGTCTGTCACGAATAGTGATTATAATGACAGATAGTGACCGTCACCATTTCATATGAACAATAATGATTTATTTGACGGATCTCTCATGGTCGTCACTATTGATGCATATATATGGCGATGTTCATTGATCGTCACCATTTTATATTTTGGTGAGGATCGAAAAATGTCACCATAAGCTCACTGGTGATGGTAAAAAAAAGCCTTTGTCAACAATAATTGAATGTCACCAAAGGCCACACCATCAAAAGTATAGGTGTTGTTGTGACATTCAAGGTTTGTCATGAATAATTATTATAACAACAGATAGTGATTGTCACCATTTTATATGAACAATGATGATTTATTGTGATGAAACTTTTATGGCTACCACTATTGATGCATACATATGGTGGTTTTCGTTAACTGTCATCATTTCATATTTTGGTGAGGTTCGCAAAATGTCACCATAACCTCATTGGTGATGGTCAAAAGAGACTCTGTCAGCAAAAATTGATCATCACCATTCCATATAAATATCAGGGTATGATGGAATCAAACCACCAACCTCCTTCTTGTAAAGCAAGTGCTCTTCTATTAAGTTAGCACCCTTTAAAAAATGAGACATTAAGAAATTACACTTTGAATCTTTATAAATTGTAAATTCTACAACTTTCAATAAATTATAAAACTTTGCAAAGTCTTGGAAAATATTTTACTAAATAAGAAAAATAACATCGAAGTTGGATATCTCTACATAATGGTTATGAAAGTAATTAATAGCGGGTGGAGGGAAAAATAGTTAAGTATAAGATACTCAATATGTTAAGTGGAATCAATTAGAAGTGAAACTTTGAAGACATTTATAGCCTATAAATGACCTATGTTATGAATCTTAAAATCTGCAATTACATGAAATATTGATTTCTCACTTTGTGAATCATGTAAATATTGTGACAACATAAAAATATACCTCTAAAACACTGATTGGCATGGAAAAAAGTAAAAAATGGTGAGTATATATGATGAAATTATGAATAATGAGCTACATGCTTGAATCCTATTGGCTATGGGGTCTAAAAAAACTAATTGGGAATTCTTCTCATTATTAATTAATTCACGATATCAAAATATAATGACTAATAACAATGATCCTGGAATGTAACCACTAAACAGTAGATATTAAAATTGTAAGTAGATATTTGTTACACCAACAAAATATCCAAGGGGCATTCAAACACATCGAAATCCACACCAAGTATAGCTATCCAAAGATGCAATTGCATGGATAAAAGGAAAGCACTATTTACCTCTCAATGATAACTATGTCCTCTCACAAGTACTTGAACTAGAAAAGTGGTGCGAAGATGAGAACTTCAAAACAAAATGAACTACACAATACGAAAATAAACTTCATTCTCCCTCCACCTTTCTATAATAGATCTAGGGGGATAAGAAAAATATTGGTGCAGAATAAGAATACGGTGGGAAGAATAAATATGATAATAAAAAATATGATGAGCAACAAAATATACTAATTTCAACATGTGTCCACATGTACTCAAACAATAGAGGAAACAAAAGAACCAAACATGATTGATTATGTACTTGATAAAATGGCATTTACTTCTTTAGTAAAAGGGAATAAATCCCAACCTCTTTTCTATTGTCCTCTAGAACAAATCCTTAATGCATGGCATTGGGGTTATGTGCTACACTCTATGTTTACTCCAACATTAAAATAAGAGTTCCCAAATATGTTCCTAAATGTTTGATTTGTTTGAGGTTGGGCCAAATCTAGTCAAATCATGTCAAGTTCGGCCAAGAGGCAATGAGATTAATTATGTTTTACTAAGCTAGTCAACAAGCTTGACACAATATTTTGAAAAGGAAGTTTGATAGAGATCATGAATCTGACATATTTTGACAAAATTTTCCCTTTTGTATGTCTTGAAAAAATAATCTTAACTAGCTTCCTATTACCACAATGTGGCTATATAAGCGAGACAAATTGAAACTAATAATATCCACTAAGAGATTGCGAGTGATGAGCATCTATTCTACCAAAAGGTGCCCATAACTTGCATCTGATTGCAGTCATTGTTTTTTGTGTTGTTTCATCCATAAGCACAAACACAATTTTTACGTCAAACATGCTGGAACACAGATATGGGAAACTTTAGCACCTCACTTTTACCAACTAGGAAAGCCAATATTTTAGAATTTATTTTAATTGTGGAGTTTTATGTCAATTTTCTATTGGGGAATCTAGATCAATCTTCTTTTTTAGACTTTTCCCAATGTTTTGTGGGTCCATGCCTTGTGACTGTGCTCTTTGCTGGGATATAAAATTTCTAGAATTCATCTCTCTTTATATAAAACATGTACCATGATATAAATAGGCAACTCATGGCTTCCAATTCATAGGTTACCCTAATTGAAGATCCCTCTCGAAATTTTGGCCCAGATATGACATTATACATGTTAACTAGGATTGGACGTAGAGTTTCAAATAGTAGAGAAACCCTTTAGAAAGTGGTCCCTATTTGAATTCATAGTGAGATATGTGGCATGGTATGATTTGTTTATGGTGAATCATTTCCACCCTTGGTGCCAAAATGGAGTGTTTTATTTTTCCTTGTCTTATTTTCCTTGAGGACACAATATCTTGATCATTTGTTCACAAAACATGAAGGAAAATACATTAACTTCTTGGTCCAAACCTATGGAACAATTCCAGAAAGAATATGATGTGAAATTAGAAATAGGTTTTTCTCATTAAGTAGAGAAATGACATAAAATCAACATTGGTGAGAGTTATACATTTCAATATGAACATAACAAAGATAAGTTTATGAATAGGACCATGGGGTATGATCACAATCCCAATGGTTATTATTTTCTAAAAAATTATGATGATACTAATTGGATTTGTTACAAATTTATAGTTCTTCTGACAGTGATTCATCAAGGTTAAAGAGGATAAAATTGAAGTAATTGAGAAAGTTAAATAGTTACAATAGAAGTAAATGGATTTTGTTAGTACATGCTTTTTGGGACTACCAATCAATCCAAAGGTGGATGTGAAGCTTTTCAAGCATGTATATTGGGTTATCTATGAGTCAACTCTCGATTCCTTCACATTCATGGATTGCCTGATGTCACCTAGATTATTCCTTGTGATGCTTCTTAATTCCTTGATTTCATTCACTTGCATCTTCAGGTTGGGTAACTCTATAGAGGATCAATATGTGCACAGATTGAGTGGCGTATTGCCTAGAAAGTTACATAATCTTAAAAAATTGATGGTGTTATATGTGGTGGTGAATGTTAGCGGACTTGCAATTCTTTTCAACAATATGGAACATGGGACATGCATGTGTCGAAGATAAACAACAAGGACAAACTATTATAATATTTGCAAATTGTTCGATGAAATCATTAAATTGGGTATAGAAGTAATAATTTGTAGTGTATAGACATATTTTGGTTTAGTTGAAGATGGATTTTCCCTAACTAGACTACCATCATTAGAGAAAAATGGGTCATGTCCAGGTTTTCGATCTTCATTATATGCTCATGGAGACAATTCTGAAGGCATGTCAAGCCATTATTAACTTGAATGTAATGTTGAAAATTCTCTTTACTAGTAGTGAAATTAAATTGAGGATCTTTTTAAAGGGAAAACCATTGGCTCAAACCTGAAAATACCCCACTCAATTTTACACACATGAAATGTAAATCTACATTACAAATATTTTCCAATGTAGTATTTCATTAATGTATATGCCCCAAAAGTTTCTTATGTTGGGCATGGGGATTTGGTGTCACATCCTATAATGCTTACATTATACTTAAGGAAAGTTTTTGGAAAGTCCCTTTATTGCCTCGATAAGAACATTGAACATAACTGTAACACCCCTAGTTACACCCCCAAATGATTAATGTAATAACCATGTATAATATGTGTTAGCTAGTGAGCCTGAGACTCATTGACACTTGTGTGCCTCTATATGTACATACATTTTAGGAAAATGGGGCAAAGTTATGAGTATGGTTAAGGTTTGTGTGCCTATGTAATGGGTTTGACGACTGTGATTTTTAGGCTAGTGAATAGAGACATAATTAAGATGGTGAGCCAAAACTTGCTTCTAGAGGAGTATGTGCATGTGTATGTGTTATGTAATGGGGTTATTGTGCTCGCATGGTTATGATATTATATGCTATGAGACCAGTGCGTTTGGTGTGGTAAATAACTTAATCCATGTATATTAATAAAAACATAATGGTTGTTAGCAGAACGAGACAAAATTTGTATGAGGGGACCGTGACTCCATAACTGGAAAAGGAATCTTGAGGAAAAGGTAAATTTTTTATGAAACCAGCTTATAAAAAGATAGAAAAGAAAGATCAACACCCTATAAATTAGCCTCTTCGAGGGGGAAACCTCCTTTACATTACACAAATGAATAATTCTTGGATGACACAAATGAAAAAAACCTCATTTCTATATATAGGATTCTAAGAGGTCACAATATAACTAAAGATGACCTAACAATAACAATATAAGGGCACAAAAATAACAATAGTGGGCTTCTATGGGGCACAATAATGACAATATGGGGACAATAGCGGCACAACAATAAAAATAAGGGATACAATGACAATAGTAATGGGGAAATCACTAGTATTATAGGGACCTAACATACCCCTCTCCTTGAAAAGAGTTGTGTCCTCAATGCTTGAGTAGTTCTGGATGCTTCTATATAAAATTATCATCCTCCCATGGAATATTCAATGGGTACATTCTTCCACTTGATGAGATACTCTGAAATCGATCAATTTCATTACTGTCAAGTTCTTGTTTCTTTGAGTGCTTTAGGTTCCAATATGATTTTTACTCCCCCATCAAGTTCTGGAAATATTGTTTGAACTGGGAGCTTGTCACCTATAACCTTCTTTAAACATGAAACATGGAAAATTGGGTGCACTCGAGAAGCTGCAAGAAGCTCCAATTTGTATGCCATACTACATATCTTTTGAAACACCTTGTGAGGACCATAATACTTCGGTCATAATTTATTATCCTTCTTAGCTTGCTTGAGGTACATTTTTTTATATGGTTGTAGTCATACGAATACCCAATCACCTACATCAAAACTTCTTTCATTGTGATGTTGATCTACCTGTTGTTTCATTCTATTCTACGCTAAGGTTAGGTTATCCTTTAAGAGTTGGAGAACTTGTTGTTGATGATTGATGTGATCTTCCACTGCTTGAACCTTGGAATTTTCTCTTAAATATGATGTGATGGATGGCGGATGATATCCATAAGGTGTCATAAATGGGGTAATTTTTGCTGCAGTATCGAAGGAAGTGCTATTCCACCATTTAGCTAGAGGCAACTATTTGACCCATTATGTATGTTCATCAAATACAAAGCAACAAGGATATCCTTCGAAACATTTTTTTACTATCTCAGTTTTCCCACCAGATTGAGGATGATAACATGAGATATGAGCTAGCTGAGTAACAAGACAAGAAAATAATTTTGTCCAAAAATTTCTAGTGAAAATGGGATCTCTGTTGCTTATAATAATGTTTGAGTTTCCATATAACTTTTGAATTGTTTCCTTAAGCGCAATAGAAGCTGTACACACTTTCACTAGATGACATAATGCAAAAAAGTGTGCATACTTGGTACGTATGTCAACTACCACCATGATAACACTCTTTCCTTTGGAATTGGGTAAACCTGTGATACAATCCATTGAAACCTCCTCGCGACGTTGGCTTGGGATGGATAAAGGTTGTAATAGACCTGGGGTCTTAGTTGTTTCAACTTTATTTTGTTGGAAAACCAAACATTCCACCACAAGCTTTTGAATATCCAATTTAAGGCCATCCCAAAAATAATTCTTGTTAACCCTGTGGTAAGTTTTCAAAAATCTTGAGTGCCCTCCTAAGGGAGAGGTGTGCAATTCCCTAAGAATATTTTGTTTGAGTTGGGAATTCTTACATAGGTATAGCCAATCTTTATACCATAACGAATCATTTTTCCAGCAAAATGTATCAAATGTACTAGAATGTTGTCGTAACTTTTGAATGTGTGCCCACACAATGAAATTATTCCACTTCCTCATTTGTTCTTGAGAGTGCATCTGCCATAACATTTTGATTCCCTTTTTCGTAGATTTTTTGAAATTCATAACCCAACATCTTTGTGACCCATTTTTGCTGCTCTTCTAAATATTATCTTTCTTAAGTGCATGTAGTATTGCTAGCATTTCCTTCTCATAAATAGCTTTGCATAAATACTTTGCTTTGATTGGATGAATTTTGAAAGCAATGGGTCTTTCTTCTTGCATTAAAACAACACCAATTCGATTTACCAAGGCATCACATTCCACAATAAAGGATTTTGTGAAGTTTGGCGTAGCCAAGACTAGTGCTTGGCACATTGCCTCTTTAAGATGTTCAAAGGCCTTCGTTGCTTCTGAAGTCCATGAAAATGTATCTTTCTTCAAAAATGTTTTTAGAGGTGCTGTTATTCTCTCATAATTCTTAACAAAATTGTGATAATACACTGTCAACTCGATAAATCCTCATAGTTGCTTTATGGATGTGGTGATTTTCCATTCCATAATGGTTTTAATTTTTCTGAGGCCTACCTTAACACCTTCATGAGATACAACATGATCAAGATATTCCACCTCTTGTACTCCAAAGAAACATTTGGAGCTTTTTGCATATAATTGTTTCTCCTCCAATAGCTTGAGCACCTTGTCAACATTTTGAACATGATCCTTCCATGACTTGTTGTAGATTAGTATATCATCAAAAAATAGTAACACAAAATTTCTAAGGAAGGGTTTGAAAATGCAATTCATCAAACCTAGAAATGTAGAAGGTGCATTGGTAAGGCCAAAAAGCATGACCAAAAATTCATAATGATCCTCATGAGTTCTAAAAGATGTTTTTCGAATGTCTTCAATATTCATTCTGATTTGATGATATCCTGAAGGAAGAGCCAACTTGGTCAAGTAAATTGATCCATCAAATTGATCCAATAATTCATCAATGATAGGAATGGGAAATTTATCTTTAATGGTGAGCTTGTTGAGCTCCCTATAATCTAGACACATGTGCCATAATCCATCATTCTTCTGAACCAATACCACTTGAGTAGAGAAAGAACTTTGACTAGGTTGAATTATACCGGCCTCTAGCATTTCTGCAACCATACATTCAATTTCACTCTGTTGGGCATAGGGATATCTGTAAGGTGTGATGTCTAGAGGAACACTTGCTGGAATTTAATGAATAGCATCATCGTGATCACGAATAGATGGGATGCATTTAGGAGTGTCAAATACCTTCGAATGATTGTCCAAGACTTTTGAAGATCTGGAGAAATAGATGATTTCGATATGGGAACCTCTAGTGAACGTAATTGTGAAATCATGCCTCATTGTTCTTTCTTTAGAAGATTTTTCATTCCGTTAGAGCTGAATATCTTTCCTGGTTTCTGTGTGATACCCCTTAATTCAACTTCCTTTCCTTCTGAAGAAAATTTCATGAAAAGTTCTTGATAATTAAAAGCTATTGTACCCAAGGATTGTAGCCATTGGACTCCTAGTATGACATCAACACCACCCATTGGAATGGAAAGCATTGGGCTATTCAATACATATTCTCCCATGGATAGCTTGATATTATGGCACTTTCTTGAGGAATTTATGGTTTCCACTGACAACCATCACTTGAAACTCTGGTTCTGGATATAGGAAGAAATTCAATTGCTTGGCCATCTTACAATGAAAAAGTTATGGGTACTTCCTTAATCAATCAAAAGTTTACCTTTTTCTTCTTGATATGCCTTTCTATCTTGATAATTTGAGAAGTGGTAATTCTAGCCAATGCATTACCAGATTCATTTCTTCTTTCTCTAGGGTTTGTTCCCGGTGTATATCCTCTTCTTTTGACGTTTCTTGGTCGTTTTCTTCCTTCTATTCACAATCTATGTAAAATAATTTCTTCTCAGCACACTTATGACCTTTAGTGTATTTTATATCACACTTTAATAAATCCCTTTTTCTCTTTTTTCTTCCAATTGTTGTGGTGTCAACCTTGTAGGCTGTGGATGGCTAGGGGCAACAAAAATTCCATCTTTATGATTGCGAGTGGTAAGATTCCTTGCTACCATAATTTTTCTTTCCATTTTTCTTGCCAACCTGAATGCCTTCTCCAATTAATCGGGTTCCCAAAGGCAAACCTCATGTTGGATGTTATCCTTTAAAGTCCCTATGAACACATCATTCCTATTCTCCTCTGGAATATCTTTTACCCTTATATTCAATTTTTGGATGTCCTCAATGTGCTCCATCATTGAACCCTTTTGTATGAGATTTATCAATTGCATAAAAAAATTGTTTCCTTTTGTATCCTCATAATGTGCTATCACTTTGTTCATAAAAGTGGCCCAAGTGACAATTTGTTTATGAGAGCGAAGCCATTGATACCATGCAAATTGATTTGGTCCAAATATAAAGTTGCAATGAGTACCTTTTATGTGTTTTTTACATTATGGAGATCAAAAAATTGCTCCATCTATAGTATCCATGATACAGAATCCTTGCCATCAAGCTTCCTCATATCGATCTTTGGAACATGGTAGTTCTTTGATCCAACGTTAGAGTCTATGAAATCATGATTAATATTTATTGTGTTCTCATCATAAGTTTCCCTTAATACCCTTTCACCATTGGTAAGCATTTCTTGTAGGAACTTTTTCAAATCTGTCTTCAAATATTCCATCTTAGCTTCCACGCCTTTCTTTAAATCAGCCATCTTAGCTTCCATGCCATCCATCTTAGCTTCCATGTTATTCATCTTACCTTCTACACCTTTCTTTAAACCATCCATCTTGGCTTCCATGCCATACATCTTAGCTTATACGTCTTTCTTTAAACCATCCATGTTAGCTTCTGTTACATTTTGTGCGACTAAAATTTGTTGCACTTGGTCTCATAATTTTGATATATCATGTTGCATTTATTCTTCTTCTTCTTGACTCATGCTAGACCTTTCAAGTTGCTTACTAGGTGTTTCCATTTTCTTTCTTCGGGGCACCAATTACTGATAATAATGCTTCACTATGCCCTTTGAATTGCTTCAAAATAATTTTTGAAACCAAACTTATGCAAAAATAAAAATAAAATTACACAATTTTTTTTCACTTTGTAGGAGCTTGATATTGAAGTTGTTGTATCTTTGCAATTTCGAATCTCCAAGGTCTGAAATTTCTTACTATATTAACCCTCTGATTACTCTTTCTAACCCCGCAAGTATGATCAAGATTGGATTCTCCAATGAAGAGTTAGGCCAAATCTCCCACGATGACCTTATTATACGCTGTTGCAGTAGAGCAAGCTTGTACGAAGTTCCATGTGTCGTGGTTTTAACCTTAGGATCTAAAACTGATATGAAGAAAACTACAGTCTATCCTCTTTCTGTAACTTGTTACGCAATTTCAATCTGATGCTTAGAAACAAAGTTATGATGATTTTCCCTAGGTCACATGTTTGCGATATAATTCTGGATCCTGTAAAAATCTTAACTTCCTTGGATCATATCTCTAAAAATATAGCGATACAAGATCTGAAATTTGGATCCGAGGTTCAGAGAGATTTAGGCTCAAATGGATTTTTTTTCGCTTTTGAAAAGTCCCGGAAAAAAACTTATAGAGAAAATTCCATAATGACCTATTTGGAGCAGCGAAACCCTAGAATCTAAGTTCTCATACCAATTGATATGAAACTAACACACAAAAAGATAGAAAAGAAAGATCAACACCTTAGAAATAATCCTCTTTGAGGGGGAAACCTCCTCTACATTACAAAAATGTGCAAGTCTTGGATGATACAAACGACAAAGCCTCCTTTCTATATATAGGAGTCTAAGGGGCCACAATATAACCAAAGACGACCTAACAATAATAATATAAGGGCACAAAAGTAACAATAGTAGGCTTGTATGGGGTACAATAATAAAAATATGGGGACAATAGGGGCACAACAACAAAAATAAGGTATACAATGACAATAGTACTGGAGGAATCACCAGTATTTCAGGGACCTAACAAAAGTTATGATATTATAATATAATATTTAATAAAGGAGAAATATACTTACAAAAGTAGGAACTAGGTTACTCTACAGGACATGCCGTCTTGGTGATTGAGGAGTTAGTGAGTCCTGGGGGTTTGACTGTGAAAATAACTAGCTGGAATGCATCTGAGTTTTTGTGGGCCCTAGTGGCCTTGAGATATTGGTAGCTATGAGAGATTGGTGGATCTGGTTATGGGTTGGTGGCCATGGAGTTATGGGAAATTGGTTTTGAGACAGTGAGTCCTAGGCTTTGACTTTGTAACTGATTTACAAGTCGGTGAACCTTGTGCTTAGACACTTTAACTAATTGTAGCATGGTTATTTAATTTAATAATTGCACAGAGGATGCTTCGTGATGTGAGAGCCTTGGTGGGTTTTTTTATGGCCTGAGAAGCCATGTATTCAAAGCCCAAACTTGAGGGCGACTGACTGTCGAAAGAAAAAGAACATCTTGGTCTATGGTTGGGTGGAATTTCAAACATTCACAACTAGTCGACAATGTTCACAAATAAGTATATGATAACTTGTTATTGTTCATCCTGCTAAATTTACATATGGTTTTGTAATTGTTTGGTTGGCTATGCTCAATATCGGATATTATGGTTAAGTTAAGCATATAGTTTTGGTTATACTTGGGAAAATTATAATTGATTAAATGAATCTGGTCAATTCACATAAATGTATATTTCTAGTTTAATTTCTCCTAGGGTTGTGTATTTATGGTCTACCTGTGAGTGGAACAATTGTTATGGTTAATTATATGTATGTGTAGTCTTGGTTATGTTGGAAATGTATATGTATTTTGTGCATTAGGGTTTGGCAGTATGCTGGAATTATATGGTGTGGTTAAATTATGCTTATGCTTTTGGTAAATTTTGGAGAAATTTTGGCATTTGTGTGAGTGGCATCACCCAGAGGTGGCTAGGGATGTTACAATGGTATCAGAGTGCCTAAATGTCAATATTAGGCATGCATGGGATGAATACTTATAACATAATAAAAATTACTAAGTATGGTTGTAGCCCATTTGACATTATTTCAAATCTTTATCATAAAAGGCTTATAAATGCCAACACATAAGAGGATCCACATTGAAAAGTTTTGTTGAGGATACTCTTGTATGGTAGGTGCCAAAACATAGTTTCAATACCTATCACTTGATATAATTCTTGTACAAAATGAATGACATCTTTGATGGTTGTATTTAGAGGTATTTATGGTGGTCTCACTATGCGTTATATATGTTTGTTGATTAGATTCAGACAATAAACCATAAAACCATTCAGTACACCAACAATTGCAAGGATGAATATTTCCATGGTTAAGAGGATACCTTATTCTAATATAAAGGGGAAGTTTTGGGTTGTCAATGAAACATATGAAATTGACTTAGACATATATTACTTCTTGTTGCATGAATGTGACAACAAGAAAACCCCATCAGAAGGCCATAAATTCCATGCCCAGATTCTTGTCACAAGAGTATTAACCCAGAGTATTTTGCTGGTAACTAAGCTTGTTGGCATGTATGCTTATGGATATCCCAAGCTAAAACATAGGGAGGTTGAACCAGACATATCTAGATATTATGGTTCTCAACATGATATGGCAAGTAAAGATGCTTTGGATAAGAAAAAACTCTTACACCATCGCAAGAGAAATACAGTGGAAATTTAATTTACTATCTCCTGTAACGAAAGGTATGGGTCTTCAAGGGAGGAGGATAATGGTAGGAATGAGAAGGATGATAGAACCAAACATATCATTGAGCCTACATTTAGATTTCTAGGTGAAGATGCACATGATTTGGCAATGCAAGTAGCAGAGGAAGTGAACCAAGAAATGGAAGAGAAACATATTTTAGAGATAGAGACAAGCGATCAAAGCATGGTCATATCAATAGATAATGTAGAGTCTCAAGTTTCTAAGGAAACAAAACCGAAGCTCATATATTTCTTGAAGGATGCTGGCAAGTCTAATATGGGTATGCATAACTAGATTGATGGGAACTTGAGAAAAATGAATGCAATAACTTGTAAGATGGGAGAAAGGAACACTGAAAAGTGTGATTACAAAGCGATAAAGAAACCCACAGTGTGTCCTTTTTGCAAAGAAAGAAAATGTTCAGCTGGTAGCTTTGAAGCTTTTGATGATTGGCAACATGAGCCAAATAAGCTCAAACATATTGTTAACGAGGCCAAACATGGGGTCCCATCTTCATCCAAGCCATTTCAAACCACAATATGCAATATTTTTCCAGAAGTTTTGGTAATTCCAAATAGTACCAGCAGTAGGACAACAATTCTAGACGAGACAATGAAGGTTGCATAATCTACTGATATTGAAGCACTAGATAATCATGACTTTGATTTGAATGAACAAATAATGTTAGATGAAGTCCCACAAGAGCCACCTGCAGTGTTTCTCTTGTTTCTTCTATCCCGAGATTCTCAGTTGTTTCTCATTCTGTAGTTTATTCTCTGAGATGAGGTGTTCCAATTCCAATTGTAGCTTCTACAAAATGATCATTTATACATCCAGTGGGTTTTATTAAAGGAAAAGGTGAGTTGGGCTAGAGAGGCTCTGCACCAACAAGTGATTTTCACCCTGCTGAACATCAAAGAACTCCAGATAGGAATCCAGATAAGTGCCAAAATGAAACTGAAGGATATGGAAAAATAATAGATCGTTGTGGAGGTACAAATCAATTAGAAGAACTTCGGGTATGTACCAAGATGAAACTGAAATAGATATAACATTAGCTCCAAGCAAAAGGGCATCTCATCCACTATTTTATGTTGATATCAATGTTGTCGATGAGGGTCTACAGGAAGAAGACACAATAGTTACTGCAAAATTTCCTGCACATAATTCATTGTCGCCCACCCCAAGTAATATACGAACAAGCCACAATTGATTTGGATCTGAATCGTTGTAGTTGACATCTCTAACAAAAAAAATGGTTCTTTCGATAGACAAAAACACATTAAGCATAATTTTGACTTGAATGATGGCCTTTGTATGGACAACACAATAGTTTCAAATGATTCTACTGCTTCTTAGGGAAGTGCACGAGTTGTGGGAAATCAATATTCCTCCCTTGTGGGCCTTAAAATGGCTAGTGAAATAATAAATCTTCCTCCTTCATCTCACACTAAAGTACCAATTCTTGTAGCTGAAATGGAAACATATGCACCTATGAGGCGAGAATCACCATTTTTTGTGGTTGTTGCCCATACATTATTCACTATAGGAGAGGGGCAAGGCATTCTGCATTCCAAGAAGATATATATAGGCCACTTGCCAGGTTCTCATCATCTCTAGCTACAACATTTTCATATCCAATGCAGTGACTTGGTTTTCCATACACAAGGTACCCCTTTGGATTCAGCTTTGTCTATTTTCCTACTATGTTTGCATCTTTCTTAGAATCCTTCATTTCTCACCCATTCAGTCTAGGTTCTTCTTTGATTTTCACCTCTAGTGGAATTATTCCACCCCATATATGACATCCTTACTTAATGGGATTGACAAAAATTCCAAACCCTAACAATGATAGAATCTAGTCAAAGCCAAACTTGGATCTGCATTCTAGACTAGAGACATCTGAGAAAAAGGGTAAAGAAGAAAGAAGAGGATCAAAATCTGTAGTAGTTTTGGAATGTCCTTTAATAACAGATGGGAAAACTAGAGCCCTATGCCAATCATTAACATTAATGGAATCTTTTAAGAGAAAGGATCTGGAAGTAAGGCGGGATTTAAATAGATTTGAACTCAAGCAAGAGATACGAAGATAACTAGTTTCTAGAGGGGTTGGTAGCTTCTTTCCCATGGGTCTATCTCTCCGAAAGGGTGTTGTTTATTGGGAAAATTAAGTTGTAATTGAATCCCAGTGTGATGTTGGTAGAGATGTTTAAGCCCAAATGGCTTAAGCTGGAGATAAATGTGTACTGGTTTGAATCTCATATCGATTCAAGGCCATAATTGCTCATGTAGAAGTGCCCATATCGCTAATTTCCCTCTTTTTCTATGATATGGTTGGACTTCCTACATGTATGCTTATTGTCGATGCATGAAGGGAACATGCCAAGTGTTTGAGAAACTTCCCAAGAGAAATGTGTCCTCATGGAATGTTATTATCAGAGGCTGTGTCAGGGATGGACACTACCAGGAAGCCCTCAAGTTGTATTACCAAACGCAACAGGGAGGACTAAATGGAGATGTACCTATCAAATTTTCCTTAAGGCGTGCAGTGAGATTGCAATGTTGGAGCAGGGAAGGGGAATCCATGGTTACATGGAACAACATGAATATAGTATATTTCAAAATTAAAAATTGTGAAAAGGCAAGAAAGCTACTTGATTAAATGCAGTTGGGAATGTTGAAAAACCTGATGTGATAATTTGGATTGCGATGATATCTAAGTATGAATAGAATGTTAACAGAAAAGGTGTAGTGAGACGTTTTCCAAAATGTAACTAGATGAAGAGAAAGACAATTCAGTCACTATTGCGAGTGCTCTCACTTCTTGTGTGAAATTAGAAACTTTACAGCAAAAAAAATGGATGATGCATATGAAGTGTTTGTCAATATGCCAAAGAGGGATCTGATCTCATGGATTCTAATAATTTCTTGTTATGAATTGAATAGATATTGTGATGAAGTGCTAGGAATATTTTGTCAACTTCAAAATTATAATAATGAACCCATATGTAATTACATGGAGTGTTATCATTGTGAGATATAATCAATTTGTTCATGGTGTTGAATCCTTGAACCTCTTCAATTGAATGCAAGTTGAAAAGGTGAAGACTAACTCTAGTATGATGGAGATTATTTTTCATTCATGTGTTCATTTAGTGGCTCTGGAGCGTGTGTATCAAATGCATGAGCATGAGGAAGATGCTCTGATACTCTTTTATGAAATACAAGAAACAGACATTAATCTTCATTGTTATTTTATCTTCCCGTGGCCATGAAGTGCTAGTAGATGAAGGCTATCCTCACTTTGATTCAATTAATAGAAATTTTTACATTAATGCTAGAGTGGAGCATGATGCATGCATGGTTGACCTCCTCGTCCACGTGAGACACTTCAATGGAGCATATGTGATACTTTTCAACATCTATGCTACTTCTATGGGATGGTGTATTCAACGTGAGAAAGCTAATGTTAGATATGGGAATTTGAAGAAAAGGCCAAAATCTCATTTTCACAGACAATTCTATTTGTTGGTAAGTTAGGATGTTTTGAAATATATCACATAAAATATTCAACAATGGTATTTAGTTTCAATGATAATATGCCCTCTTCATTTGAAATTTTCCTCTCCGAAACAATGGAAAGGAGAGACATGGAGTGGTTACAACCATGAATCCTTCCTCAACAACGCTCAAGGTGTCTGGAAATAGATAATCATGATAAGCTCCAAGCATTGGACATGTCTTCGTTCAAGACTTATGTTGTAAAAGATGAATCGATTAGGCAAGTCCTAGGCCAAGTTTAAGACTTCATTAAGGAGATTTTCAGAATTTCAAAATTATCTTAAGTTTATCTACAGTGTTTTGTTATATAAAATTACTGCAGCCAAAAAAAGTCATTTTCTCGGAAGCAAGCCTACCTAACAGGGGTCAAAGGTTGGGTTACTATTAAGAAAACAAAAATTTCATTGTCAAGAAAATTGGATGAAGGGGCCATAAAGGGAACATGACAATTTCTTGCCTCAAGGTTTCATATTTGTGTGGGCTTATTTGTCTGTATTCGAGACTCAGATAAGAAGACAATGAATTTAATGGATTTTATAGGGATTTGACTAGAGGCTCGAATGTTCTAGGAGACTATGGAAGTGAAAATATGTTTTCTTATATATACTCTAATGACCAAGCTTAAAAATAAAGATAGTTTCCGGTGCAAAGGGGGAA
Source organism: Pinus taeda (assembly GCA_000404065.3). Taxonomy (NCBI): domain Eukaryota; kingdom Viridiplantae; phylum Streptophyta; class Pinopsida; order Pinales; family Pinaceae; genus Pinus; species Pinus taeda. Next base: position 95,809 of record APFE030520017.1, read on the forward strand.
GAAAATAAAAACAACAAAGAAATTGGAGACCTTGTGCACCTCTAGAAAGCATTTCTACACTGCCTCACATCTATGTAGCTATTGCAAAACTTTCATATATGGTTGAACAACATAGAAAAATGATCACAAAATTATCTTTCCTCTCTTTATTCCCTTCCTCTATGAATTTCATTAGAAGTAAAGTCATCACTTTCTTCTGTTATTTGAGCATTACATCAAAGGTTTCATGTAGTTGCTTCACATTGTGCCATAATTTCTTTTCAAGATACAATTGTTCAACAAACACTGATTAATGATTCTTACTGGATCATGTTACGACTAATACTTGAATATGTCATTCTAGAAATTTGCCTCCGTCCAGGTTGTAAATGATCATATATTTTCCCAAGACAAGGAGTGATTCTGTAAGAAAGGCATTTGAGATGCTAGTTGGAGCATCTAGAAATCTTAGAGCAATTGAAAGGTGCTTCCATAATTGAAATAAGGTGGACAAGGATGATTGATACACTAGAGGACTTCTTGAACTTCTTAGAATTTGTATAATGTCGAATGGATGAGAGAAAATAAACATGGAATAAAGAACTTTAGTAGCCTAGATAATGAAAAATTCATTTTCCTTATTTCAACTCAGGTAGGAGGGGGGAAGGCATGTTGGGAGTTGGAATAAATTTTCCAAGTGTAGATAATATTGATATTTATGATCTATATTTGAGTCTCTTTTGTTTTATTTATGATCTTATTCATGATCTCACAAGATAGGTCAAGACAAATAGGTGGTTGTATATCAGTGATAATAAACTGTTCTGTTGAGGAGACAATATTGCAATGGTCATGAACAAAGATGGATTTGGAGAATATGGTGATGAACATTTTTAAAACTGAAAGTTTAAAGAATTATCTAAATCATAGAGAACCTTTCTATTTGTGGAGACTGCCACAATACCACCCAGTTCATCTCTAGAATTGTCAAGTGAAAAATTATGGTCAGTGATTATGTTCTTCTGTAATTACTAATAACGGAAAATCGTGTAGAAATATTTTTTTATTTTGTGAGTAGAGTTCATTCTACAAATATCAATGGTTCAAGATTTTTGGTAATACAAGATACAAATTATGTTTCGTTAGTTTACTCTGTTAACGAAACATGTTTTCGTCACTCTACGAAGTACAAATGACATTCGAATAGCTCACTCCATGTGTTTGTGCTATTTTTTTCTTCTACTCAAGGGAAAAGGTCTAGAAAATATAAATATGATAAGAGATCATAGAAGTAGGTGGTGGAACCTCTTAGAAGTGAGGAGTCCTTTGCAGATAAACACTCATTTACAATAGACAAGCTCTATGAGTCCATTTCCAAAAATGGGAAATAATGCTCTAGCAGGTGCATTGGCCAAAATGTTTGTAAGTATTGCTACAACATGTGTTTATACTCCTAGTGAGTGTGTTAAACAATAGATAAAATTTGGTTTACAATATTGGAACAAATGGTATGTCTATTGGAAGTGGAGTTTCCATTGCTAGAAATAGATCTCCAATAGCAGGAAAGTAATGTCAAGACAACGTATACCACCTGAGTATAGTAGATTGGACAAAAAATGAATAAAATTCAATGAAAATTTCAAGAAATTGTTAAGTGGTAAGCAATAGAATAGGAGGTACTGGCATTTTCGTTTCATTCCTCGATCATATAGACATTACCAAATTGTCAACATCCACATAAAGGAGTGGAAATAAAACAAAATACATGGGTACCTAAGTGTTGCATCTACCAACCCTCTATGATCTCCTTCAAGTGCATGGTTCATTCATATTCTCAATGAAATCAACCTAAATGTATAGGGTCCTTCAAGTTTTTAGGCCTATCATGCCCCATTGTTTACAACCAACACAATCCCATCATAGAAAATTCAACTGACACATGGCCCATACTCTAATAGAGGTTGAGCACTATATTAAACAAGCTATCTATAGCATCAACGACACATGGATAATGGGTATGCATTCTTAGAAGACTCATACAATGATATTAACTTTACATAATACACAAATATGGTTAGATACTATTTACTTTCTCCATATCAGGGAGGCTATAGGTACAACCTTTTATAATATCATATGCTCTTACAATACTCCTCCCAAGTACTAACTCTAGGTAAATATTAAGCTCAAAAATATAAATGACCAATATAAATAATCTACACACACCATGTTAGACTTCGTCCAAATATAAGATGTGATTCATATTTCCATATGGTTCTAGTTTTGATTTAATATAATAAAAGGTGTAGTTTGCTTGTCCATCTCCAACCAATCTCAATTTCTACCACAAGGAATACCATTTCCATCCTTTTGGATGAAATTCCAAAAGACTGCTATTATGCTAGAACATAATTATGGCCTCCTTGATGCAAACTCGTAATTCCAACTAAGAAATATCTACCATTAACATTGAGTGTCAAACAATATTGATTCAGTTAATCTTCATTACTATAACAACGAACCACTACTAGTTACTCATTGTAGAAACTTTCTAGCATTTATAATGCAAATTCTTCATATATGCTCCTCCATTATGATTTACATATAGGATTGTCATATCAAACAACATACATATTGGAGACCAATCATACATTTTTACCAAACATTGAGACCACACACAATAATCAAGAACTTATTGCACTCTAGGGTCTAACATCAACCTAACTATAAACATTGAACAATAGGGAATTTTATGAACATACTTCCATCTATCAAGAGATGTATGTACCCAAATAATGTTCCCACTAATTATTTAGGAAAATGTTATAGATACAAAATGCATCCAAATTGGCCTCGCATTCTATACCTACTAATATAAGGACTTATGACACCACATTCATTGAAAATACTTTCATCAATGGACAACCACAGGAGATACAACCTCTTGTTATATTTTCCTTTAGGTTACAAAATGCCATATCAAGAAAATCAAAAAGTGTGGTGTCATAAGTCGTAATAGGTTGTGGCCAATTCATAATAGTCGTAAGCTTTTCGAGATCAACAGATAGCGCTTCCTTAGAATTCACATGCCCTAAATATTGTATTATATCCTTGTAAAACTCATATTTGTTGATTTTTGCATACAACTAATGTTCTATTAACATTTGTAACACTAACCTCAGATGTTTCTTGTGTTCTTCTTCTTTTTTAGAATACACTAAGATTTCATCTATGAATACTAGCAAAAAATGATCCATATATTTTTGGAGTGCATTGTTCATTAGATAAATGAAGGTTGTGGGTGCATTCGTGAGACCGAAAGGTAAGACTAAAAACTCATCGTCACCATATTTGGTTCTAAAAATCTCCTTATGAATATCTTCATCTTTTATTCGTAAATGATGATATCTAGTTCTTAAATCAATTTTTTAAAATATAGTTTCTTCCCTCACTTCATTAGACATATCGTCAATTCATGAAAACATGTATTTATTATTGAAAGTTAGCTTATTCAACTAACAATAATCAATCGAAATTCTAAATGTGTCATCCTTTTTCTTGACAAGTAGTATAGGCCCCCCCGATGCTGACACTTTAGGCCTAATGTAACCCTTTTCAATAGCTACTGTAGATACATTTTCAATTCTAGTAGTTTTGGTGTTCTCATTCGATATGGATCTCTAAACATGGAATTGGTAAATGGTAACAAGTCAATGAAAAAATATATCTCTATGAGGGGGTGAACCTGGTATTTCCTCTCGGAAAACCTCCTAGAATTCCCTGATAACTAGCAAGGTCTCTAAATTTTCTTTTATTGTTTATTAGTTTCCACCTGCACCATATATATCTCACATCCTTTCCTTGAACTTATTTTCAACTGTAACACTGGCATTTGTCAGACTGATATTAGGTTTTATTTACCTCTATTCAACCGAGTTTGCCCATTTTGACCCTTACAATTCACTGTTTTTTCTAAAAAAATTATGACAACTCCTTGTTCCTCCAATCAATCCATGCTTATAAATAAATCATATGATACTAAGAGTAGAATATTTAAATATTTTTATGTGAGACAACAATTTAAACAAATGGAACACTATTTTATTCAAATGCTCACCTTTCTTTTCGTACCTAACACTAACTGTACCAACCATGCATTCTTAAAATTTTTAGATTTTAATTTACATATTTTCAGAATTTTGGGACTAATAATGGATCTATTAAAACAGACACAATTTGGTTTAAAATGGTTCCTTCGATCTCTATCATAGTGGATTCATGCTCTTTGTGTCTTTCTTCTAGTGCTGCAGTGATCATGGGAATATTTCTAGCAACATCATTAACGATCGTTGCTTCATGAATTGGTTGAATATTCTAGGCAAATCACGAGTTTTATGGGAAGTCCCTTAGTAAGTTTGGTTTTCCACAAACCCAACACTTCAAGGGTTCCTTTCCTTGATCACACAATTTATTTTGTTATTTAATTCCATGGGCTTCGACCAACTGTAAGGTTGTGCAGGCTCAGGTGCATTTCCCTTACTTAACTTCTTCCATTGGCAATCCTTCCCAAAATAATTGAGGTAGGGAGGTTTATGTCTTTTCACACCCATTACAGAATTGGTTTTGTCCTTGTTTTGCCATGGTTTTACACATTCACTTCTTTTCTTGACTGCTGATAACATAACCTCTCCTTTCTCACTACCTCATCAAATGATTTAGGATTGTCAAACTCAATCCTTTCTTTATGAAATGTTAGAAATAAATTCAAAATTTGTTTTGCTTTTTCCTTTTCTTCTTTAATACAGGGCACATACTGCAGTAGATTTCTAAATTTGTATACAAACTCATCCATAGCTATTTTTCGCAGCCTTAACTCATGGAATTCCTTAGCATGGACATCATAATATTGTTCACTCAAGTACCAAATTTAAATTATTGCTGAAATTCTTCCCAAGAAATTATATTTCCTTCTAGCATATGTACACTTTTAGCCTCTTCCAACCAGAGATTAGCTTTACCCTGTAGCTCGTAAATAGCCAATGAGGTCTTCAAATTACTCTCATACTCATATACCTGAAAATATTTGATGATGTTAGGAATCCAAGATTCAACATCTTCTTCTTTTTCCCCACCAAAAGTAGGGTGTTTGATTTTCCAAAACTCCCCTTGTAGCTTCATTTTATTCTTTTTCTTCTGTGAGTCTAGATACATCCTACATGACTCTCATCCACATTCAAACTTCTCTGACTCTGTTTCCACCTCTTTCCTTTTCAAATTTTCTAACTATATGTTTCTATGGCTTGACTTCTCAATTAACTTCCTTATCATTCGTTCATGTTGTTCACTAACTCTCAACATACATTGATTTTTTTTTCTTAGATGAGTCAGTTCCTGTTCGAGATTTCTAATCACCTCCATAAAATGATCATTTGGTTGAGTGTTTCCTCCTCCCAATTCAACATATAGATGATCACCACATGTTATGGCTCGAGTGGAATTCTTTTCCATACTTTAGCAGCCCGCTTCACTTGTGTACCATATATAAAAATAAATTCCACTACTATCAGTAATACATTCCATATATTAATTTGGCTATAATGATTCCATGCAAGCCCTATATTTAAACTAGGCTCTGATACCATTTTGTCACAAACCATTGTTAATTGTTTTACTTTAATTTTTTCCACTTCTCATATATATATATATTATATATATATATATATATATATATAGTTGTAAGAACGAAAGTTACTTCATTATATGCCTCTTATTATGCACAACATATGTAAATATTCGCAAGGTTCAAAACATAATTTCATTAATAGATCATAGAGTTTTATTCTCTTCTTCATTACTTTGCTCTCTTATTATGATCATTTCGAAACACTCTTAGTTACACATAAACCTCTTATGTCCTTGAATGACTGTGGTTTGTAATCTATATATATATATATATATATGAATCAAGGTCTACGTGCTACATGGCTACCTTGAAATTTTCCATTATTGCAACCCACTACACTCCTAATTAGTGGCATACATTGTTGGAATACCAATTGATTAATCTTTTATGTACACGGTATGTTTTCCTAGGTTTTGGAAGATACATCAGTTCTCGTAGGAATCCTCACAAAATGTGCCCTCGTACACATACCCTTTTACATCTGGTTTTCATGTGATCTTCACATGAGGAAGTACCACTCACAACACACAGACGGTGAGTATTTATTGTCAGGATCCAAGGGTGTAGATTCCATTCCGTATAACTAACCCTAATCACCCAATTGGTTCTTCTCAAGTGTAATGGTCATTGTTCTGTATTTTGGTTTGATGTCATTGCTCTGGTTTTTGTTGCCACTCCAAAGCTCCCAAATGTGCTATTATTGGTAAACTCAAACATGTGCAATTCCTCCTTGATGCAAAGGTGGTGCCACACCTTCATAGGTTTGTGT
>APFE030520017.1:102249-120052 GCA_000404065.3 Pinus taeda
CGAAACACTCTTAGTTAACATAAACTCTTATGTCACTTGATGACTGTTGTTATATATATATATATATATATGAATCAAGGTCTACGTGCTACATGGCTACCTTGAAATTTTCCATTATTGCAACCCACTACACTCCTAATTAGTGGCATACATTGTTGGAATACCAATTGATTAATCTTTTATGTACACGGTATGTTTTCCTAGGTTTTGGAAGATACATCAGTTCTCGTAGGAATCCTCACAAAATGTGCCCTCGTACACATACCCTTTTACATCTGGTTTTCATGTGATCTTCACATGAGGAAGTACCACTCACAACACACAGACGGTGAGTATTTATTGTCAGGATCCAAGGGTGTAGATTCCATTCCGTATAACTAACCCTAATCACCCAATTGGTTCTTCTCAAGTGTAATGGTCATTGTTCTGTATTTTGGTTTGATGTCATTGCTCTGGTTTTTGTTGCCACTCCAAAGCTCCCAAATGTGCTATTATTGGTAAACTCAAACATGTGCAATTCCTCCTTGATGCAAAGGTGGTGCCACACCTTCATAGGTTTGTGTTGGATCTTGAACTATTGGGCACCTTAATTGTGGAATTATTATTTGCTCTTATTTGAGGATATATTAACGCTGGGATACAGGTACATTCCCAGGTCTCCCTCTTTGTTTAGGGTTAGTTTCGTTTATATGTCCCAGTGCCTTGACTAGTTTATGTATTATAGCTAACGATTTTCTTTGGGTCTGTGTGTTATGTGTGTGTTTGCAAATATTTTTCAGGCCACAACGTTTGGCCAATCACCTCTAACCCTATGTAGGTTGTGATGGTGTAGGAAACACTCACACATTTTCTAGCTTGTGAATATTAACTTCTTAGTATTTTTTTCTTCGTCTTTGGAGACTTTCAAGTAATTTCATGGGTCAAATATGTTATTTTTTAGTTTTAATCCTCACCACTCTGCATTTTCTTCTCATTAAAAATGTTGATTCTTGTTCATTCTACAAAGTTGTGACCCAAAAGGTCGTTTTCACCAATTTCCCTCAAAATAAAAGGGTAGTTACAAGGGTCTCGTAAAATATTGGAATTTCTCCACATTTTCATTCGCTTCCTTAGCCATGAAATTTTACAAGAGGGAGTTTTTTTCTTTTGTCAAAATTCCTCAAGTACTTAGGTGGACAGTTGGAATGTGGGTCGTTAGGAAATTAATTTTTTCATTTTCATTTTATTATTTTCTTCTTCTTCCAATTAAGACAATTGTCCTTGCATTTGTCTGCATACTAATGGTGTCGAGGATCTCAACACAAGTTAAAAATGAAACATTATGCACCTTCAAGTATATTTTCTTCCTAGCCTAACTCGTGTTTTGTCATAAGATGCTTTTCCCACATTTTATATGGTCAAAAAATGTTTTCCCCCTATTTTAAACTTAATGGTACTATTTTTCTTTCAGGTTCGTACTAGAAGCTATCAGGAACAACTTAGAATTTCCTATTATTATACCTTGAAAGGTTCATCTATTTCTAAATTAACCTCCCACTTGACAAGTTGGACTTCACGGTTTCTTTCTTGCTGAATGAGACCTGCCTTGTAGTGGAGTCTATCTATGTTGTTATGTTAACTAGTTCCGCGATTTTCCATCATTGAGAATTGATGCCCTTCACGGCTCTATATTTTCACAGCAACATATCTATGTTTACTATTTATTTTCCAAAGGGACCTACTTATGTAAATCAAATGTTCAATTTTTTTCGTTTTTTTATTTTTTGTTTTCTGAACTGTGGTTTTCTATTAAACTTAAGTATTCAGGTGGGGTCGAGCAGTTTGAACTTTCCTGGGTATTCTAGACTTCTCAATCTATTTATAATATATATTACTTGTCTACTCCTATGTTTCTGGTTAATAGAAACGTTCAAAATATTAATTTCATGAGTTTTCCTCGCACATCCATATACCTGTCAGGCCTTTATTGTAAGCTACTATTCATGGAATATGAACTAGTAACATATGTGATATATAGATTTTTTTAAATTTGTTCGTTGAAATATTCAATTTATTTTAATTTAAATATTGAAATATTCTTTTCTACAAAATTTGAGTTGACATGAGGCAACAATGTTTGTATTTAAATTTCTATGCTAGATTAACCATGCTTATTATGCATGTAGAAATAAAACTGAGCATTCATACACAATTATTGTTAATATTGAAATGCACCTATTTCTTATTAGGTTTTAAGTTCTGATCGGTTTCATTTAGATCTCCTCTTAATGCTTCTCAACATTGTGCGAGATCATGGATTTAATATTTAACTAATTAGGTGTCCTCCCACTTCTCTCCATATTTTATTGTATCAACTAAACATGTTGATTATTCAAATGGAATTTGATACTACAACTTGTAGTTTTACTCTACACTCTAATCATTAATGGTCTCAACCAATGTAGTTCATAGCCACTAAGGGGGTCATGTTAGTTTTATTTTCTTTTGTCCGAACTCCTCCCTTGGATATGACCTCTAATTTCATATAATACTTGCAAAACCCAGTATGGTTCTATTTTACTCAATTAGAAACAATTTGGTTATTTTGTTCTTTTAATATTTCTTTATTGAATATATTAATCCATATATCATACACTTCACCCAGTTCCCCATAAATATGGATCGTTCTATTCGGAATAGATGTAACGTATCTTCGATAATCACAACTACAACAGACCAAAGTGATGACTAAATCTCTGTACATGATCAAATATAGGAGTTTATACTATATATAGGAATAAGCAATATAATTGCTAGTATATACTTAAACAATCGTGGAACCATAGTTATTTGTATTTACTACTCCATCGAATCACTCTACTACCCTAGTCACATCATATTTGTAACAAAATTATACTTTGGCAATAACATATAATATTGATATTGGCATCACAAAAAATAATTATTGCAATAACATGGATATATCGATATTTTCGCACAATAGAAATTTATCACTACAAAATGCATTTCTTAGCTACTCAATTTCCATATTAATCAAACTATATGAGTCCACAAATTTGTAGATACCAAAAATCGAAACAATTTCAATGCATTAAAATTATCCAAGCATAGACCTTTGCTACTAGAAAATAAATGAAATGGTTAACCATGTACTGACTGGAAATTCACTTGGAAGAAAACACTATCCACCCAACCTTGAATTGCTACTACCAGTTCCCCCCGGGTTGAGACAGTCATGCCCTTTGAATCAACAAACTCTTATGACTCTAGTCAAGGTTTTTTTATGCCTTTCTTCCCTAGCAGTTTTTTCTTAGCGGTGTCCTGCTTTCTAGGGCCTACCAGCCCAATCACACATGCTTTTTCCTATATTTCAAAAACTTATCTCCCCTTTTTTGTTAAAGCCCGCATTGTTCTCCCATGGCGCTTTATTAACCCTTATTTGTTGTTTTTTCCTATTGTGAGGGATTTAATATATTTCTCTCTTCAATTATATTAAATCTCATTAACAAATCCTATGGATTTATAGGAGTGATTTTAGGGAAGTCTGTCTTGATCTTAACTATCCTCACTGATTTCTAGATTTGGAAAATAATCTCTTTAACTGAATTGTTTTCTTTTTAAACTAATTTCTGGTTTTTATATATATATTTTTTATTCACAAACTTTATTTATTACATCATCATACTTTTATTCAAATAGAGTTCATTATGGCTTTCTAGCAACCACAAATAAAAATAGTTCATTCTAAAATAATATATATTTTTGTAGAAATAGAGGGGTATCACAAGAAGGTAGTTTGTTGGCGGCAATGTTTGATCTCCCAACTAAACCCAAACCTGGACTCCTTTAGTAGGAGATTTGGTAGATGATTATGCCATCACTGCAGTCCTTTCTTCCTACTAGTGTACATGATTAAAAACAAATTCATAATTATTTTTTCCTTAACATAACATTTTATGGACAATTCCTTTAGCCGTGGTTTGGCACTTGGGCCTCAATTTTGAACCTCGATTTGATACCACATGTAACATACACCCCAAGAAATTAATTTCTTACTAACATAATTAGTAAATAGGATCTTTATTCCTATCACTATACTTTCATTCTATCCTCACATCTTAACAATTAAAGCGAATCAACATTACCACTAAGTCCATAATTTTCATATGTCTCTATATGGCTGATATGATTATAGTCATTTTATTTTGATAACTCATTTTCGTTACCATTATTCAATATTACTAGAAGAATTAGCTAATGATCCTTATGTGGATATTTATTTGATCATTGTCATTACAACATGTGGCACACTTGCCAACGATATAGTACACAATTTTTTGAATTATTCTTAATCCTCTATTCCACAAACATTGTAAGGGATTAAAATTATAAGGGCTTCGACACTCCCTTGTTAGACAAGTTACGGGTTATGAAATTTTCATTTATTTTAGTTTGAATCCATGGTTACCTAGATGTATAATGTCTCCAAAAATAATCTCTATGTATGGAACATCTTCTATTAATATATGGGCCCAATTGGAGTAGGACTTGTAATCATTACCCATGTGCTTTCACATGGTCCCTTGTTCTATGCACTATGGACGGATGGGATTTGTGATAGTGATCATGCAAAGGAGATTCATTGAGTATTTACCAAAGGATTGAAAGAGCCTAACCAATGTCCCATTGGTGAATTTCATTTTCTTTCTTATGGCTAGCCAATGCACTACTCTACTATACTTCCAAGGTCTCCCTTCATGCCATTAATTTATTTGACAGTTGTTGGTTTGATGTCTCACTATGCATTGTTTTCTTTACACAAAATAATTTCTCCATCTATATAAACTTATCCAAATGGGAAATTTAGTGGTGTATTCCCTTCTATATTTTACAATATCAATCCACCTTTTTTTAATTTCCTTACATATTTATTTATGGGACATTGCCATTAATGTTGTAGGTATAACAATGGTTTAAGATAACAAGTGTTAGAACCTTCTCTAACAAGGATTGAAAGAAATAGTAAAGCCTCCATGCCTACTTTCGATTTTATCTAACTCCAGGCTTTATGTTCTCTATTTTCCATGCATTCCATATGTTTCTAAGCGTTTTCATGATACTTCTTGTTCAATGTGAATAAATAATGGCGTAAATAGTGAAAACCTCTACCCTTGACAAGATTGGAGTTTTCATGGTGAATTAGATAAGTTAGTATTCAACTTGTATTTCATCATTAACTTTCATACTAGAGGTCATTGTCAAATTTGGAATTTTATTCCTCATGCCTCATCTAGAGTTTGAAGGTTTTTGTTTAGATCATAGTTTGTAGACTTAGTACATATTCATAATATTTTCCTTCAATCATTGGCACACTCTGGATGAATCTCAAAAGTGTCTTCATTCTTTTGTACAAGTACATAGGGTTTATGATATCGACCATTTTTTTGTTACCGTCATACATTGGGAGACGATTATGGAAATTTGCCTGCAAAAATTTTGGCATTTATTTTCTAAACTTTATTTAATTTCTTTTATCCGTCCAGGATAACAATAAGTGTTTATGTGTATTTTCTACGGAGATATTATTGTTGGAGTTATCTTCATTAGCTCCATGCAACTAGTAAATTTCATTTTTGAATTATAGGGTCATTCGCTTCATAACTAGTTCATGCTTTATGACCTTTCCTTTTCTAACTCTATCTTATGTTTCTTTCAAGGTATTACCCAAACAAAATCATTGTCCTAGGTCCTTCTGTGTTCAATGAATCTCACGCCACATTAAACAGCTTCTTTTCTCTTTTCTAGGTTGGATTTTCTACACAGATAGGTGTGATACATATCACATATATCGACACTTTTCATGAATCTATGGTTGAATAGAGATTCATTCTCCTCTGTTAGGGTTCTAGGCTTTCTTGACCATTTGTTGCTTTAACATTGTATTAAGACTAAAGTATGAAATCGTGTTGTTCTGGTATATTTTCAAACATTTGCAAAAATTATAGTATATATATAACTATGTACATGTTTGAAACACCTATTCCATATCGTTAATTATGCTTTTATTGTTGTGTTACGGTTACTCTAACATATAAAGCAATTGTTTCCTTAACATTTATATTGTATGAGTATTCTCTACCAATAGGTTTTTCAAATTCCTTTGATTTACCTTCTATATATATAAGGTTAATGACAAGTAATGTAATTACTCTGTATTCTCTTAATTATTGTTCTCGACACAATACAATTTCCTCATAATTATGGTATCATGATGTTTGATATAATTTGTTCTTGTTTTCTTCAATATACCTGTAATTTAATATTCAAAATTTTTAGTATTGGTTTTATTATAAAGTGCACATAACTCTACTATTACTATTGAATTATAATTCACAAGAAGAATGGAAAATTCCTCTCTCGGGTTCACTTTTTATTTTTTTAACATTACATTCTACATCGTATAATTTCCCATTGAATAATTTTTTATACCTTCACTTTTATTATTATCACTTTAATAAATTGTCTCCTACATTATAACCTCATTTGTTTCTCATTGGCAAATTTTAATTATTAATTTTATCCTTCTATTCCACGCATGATTTCACGTAACTCTCAGAAGAAGGGTATTAATAAGTGGTGTGCTACTCATCCCTAGTTCAATATAATAATCCCTTATCCATACAAACACAAGTTTTAATTAGTTTTCTTGTTTACAAGAATACTCCAAGTATTCCATGTTTCCTTGAAATGATTGATCATTTTTCATTATACAATAGTTATATCTAAATTCCATCTTAGAGATAACATATTTCTTATGTTGTTTTAATTTCATTCCTGATGATGATGTAATCACACCTTACAACTTACTGTTATCAATTGCAACTATTGAGGAATCTACGTATATGAATTATTCTCCTAGTTGACTAGAGGTAATCCCAATTATAACTTCCCACCATACATAGTCTTGTATACATTGCACATGCAACCAAATTAAACATGATTAATCAATGTTCGTCACTCTATCCGTGCTTAGAAGTTATTGTTTCATATTCTCTACACTTTCCCATTATTATAATATCATTCTAGGTTAATAAGGTTAGAAACTTTACTATGAACATAATTTAATGAATGCATTTTGACACATAATTCTATGAATACTTCATGTGTTAGTTCCAATGAATTTATCTGAAACTCTTCAGTATATAATAAGCACCATATAAATAATTGTTCAATATATAAATTTACCTAGTATTCACATGTATGATACTTTCTATAACTCTTGTTAAACTTAATTTCAAAAATTTCTTAAATAATTTAATTAACATTCTTAACAAAAAACAATATTAGAAAATATCTATTACTAACAAATAAGAAATAACCTCAAAATAGTCTAACCATAACCAGTCACTTCAGAATACTTAAGAACGCTACATGTTCCAGCCAACCAAATCATTTCCAGAAAAAATTCTACTCGAGGTATTACTTCTTGTCTTGAGGAATCAACAACCTTCTTATGTTTTTCAGTTGTTTTTTTATAGATATTCCCAACTAATTTTTCCTTAATAATGTCTTGCGTTAATGATCTGCATCCCTTAGTTATGTAGGATTTTTGTTTAAAAGAAGAAAAAGTCTTTTTTTCTTTAAGGCACACCTTTCTCTCTGGATATTTTTTATTTTATTTTATTTTTTCTCCCAAATTAGAAATTCTCTCTAGTAGTGTTTAGGATAATATTTATCTCCCGTTATGTTATTTTTTAGCAACTCTCTCCTTTCGATTTTTTAGAAGATAATTTGGGAATGTCCACCATGTGGACTTAACCGCTAACATCTAATTGCAAAATATGAAGAAACATTTATTACTTGTTCTATTTCCTCATTATTCACAAACAAATAATTTATTAATTTAATAAAATAAAATTTAATTACATATTCAAATAGGTTTAATATTGTCTTCCATAGCCATTAACATCAACAATAATTAAATAGTTTAAAAATAGTCATGTCCATAGAAAAACAAAACATAGGGGTGTCACCATATCTTTAAGAAATTTGTTCATATCATAGCGACACAAAAAACCATTCGAGAAGATCCTAGGTCCTAAAGGAATCTACAAGTTTCTTTAAGGGATTAAAATTAATATACTAAGGTGTAAGAGTGAGACCTGTTTTTCCCCAAGACCACTAAGCATTCACGATGGAATTAAAATACTTCTCTAACTGAAATATGAAGGTGATCTAACCCGTATGAGGAATGTGAATAGGAAGGGGGGTATCCAATATGTAGCTTCTAAGAATATGAGAGCCACCTTCCTAAGCCTAAGACCTTGATTGGATTGTTTCTCAAATGCCTAGTGAGGTACCCAACTAGGGTTTTTCTACTCAAATCCAAGATTTTCGAGAGAGGGATGTCCATCCTTTCCATAAAACACACTTGGCCTTATTTGTAGTAGTAATAATGTCTATTCCTCTTACTTGTGGTACTTTTGGGAATTTGATATGTTGAGGGAGCTTGGTTAATAGGAGAAGGAATAGGATAATATCGATTACATTGCACCTTTGGCATGGGGAGCAATGTGGGAGAGGAAGAAAATGATAAACCAATAGGTTAAGGGACATTACCTATTGTGAGAATGGGGAAGGAGGTTTTTTTGTGGGTGCAAAAGAGTAGTGTGGTGGTATGAAAGGGAACAATCACTAACTTCTTGGTATATTAGGGAAATGTTTCTAGAATTAAGACACGAATAATAGTCCACTTCATTGGCCACCATGTAGTTCATAGTGGCTAAAATTAGACATCATTTAATGATATCCACTGGTAGATAAACATATAACAAGTTCCATAGAGTGCCCAACGAACTATTCAAAATTGATGGCGGAGAAGACACGTTAGGGCCCTCAAATTATTTGAAATTTAACGAATGAGGAGGAGGGGTTGAATTTTTGTCCTAGGAAATTTATAATTGTAAAATGTTGAAATTGTTGAGTTTAGTCACTCCCCATCCCCCGTACTGGTTTCTTAGACTCTTAAAGACACCCTGTCGCCTCATATTACTTTGGTGATGTGACCATGGGGCCTTAGGGACATCAACACATGCATATTGACCTAGAAAATAACAAGCGATGTATATTATTTAAGACAAATTACATCTCACAAGATTTCAGGTAGAATTCAACTAGCATATTGATGGTTCATCCACATAATAATGATGAAGTGCAGGTTATCAAAATTTCACCATTTCCTCTACATGTTTTCATGTTTAAATTAATTCTTTTAGCTAGTCACCATAAATGAAGCCTACCACAAACAAGTTATGAAACCAGAGAGTTGTGGAATCATCATAAAAACGTCAAAGGCACCAAATTATGATGATATGCTAATACACAAATTAAAATTTATATAATTTTTGATTGAAAATACAAGATTATTGCACAACATAAATTTAAATATGTGTAACGCTCATTATTTTATTAAATTATATTATTATTAAACAATATATATGTCAATTTATATAAATTATTAACTTATTTATATAACATCAATTATTTTGTTACCATATCTCTCAACTACACATAAAAATATTTATTATCAATGGAATAAAACAATACTAGATATGAAATGTCTAATTTTTTTTTATCTTTTATTATAGTCTTTACCTCTATCAAGAATAATAGTTTCTTTTATTTTTAATTATATATCTTTCTCTTTCTCCTTTGTATGTAACTTGTTTTATTTCTAGACTTCTTTTAACAATATAACTTTTTATTTTAGAATGAAGTATGTATTTAAAAATATTAAGAACTGTTTTAGACTTGAATTTTTAAATCGATAGTTGTGTATATTTTGAAATAGTTATTCTGCAAATTTCATTTATTTAAAAAAAAAAATTAGATGATGGCAGACACTTAATCTCCATTAAATATATTAAAATATGGTTATCAGTATGCACAAATCAAAAATTGAGATTTATTTCCAAGCTAGTTATGTCTTTCTATGTTATGTACTTTAGATTCTTTATGCTCTTTTCAATAACTAATATAAGATAAATCTCACATGCAATCCAACTGAGCAAAAAACCTTCCATTCATGAAAATTTGTGATGTTTCCCACCGTGGATATAAAATACCCCAAAACTTTTTCTTTTGAAGATTAATTTGAGAGAAATATTCCTTTCTATATAACACTATGTGCGCCCAATCCGTCCAAGGTGGTAGGATATTTTGTAACATATTTATCAAAAGGTATTTTTGTCTAAGTTATGGACTCTAGATTCTTTATGATCTATTGAATATGTAATATGGGATAAATTTCATTTGAAATCTAACTTACCATGGCACCTTCCATCCATGAAAAGTTGTGATGATTCCAATAGTAGATAGGAAAATTCCCAAATTTATATCTTTTGTAAAAGTGTATTTTACCTTTATCTGTAACAGTAGCTCTTCCATATCTAATTATATCACTTTTTCCATTGTATCTCACTTGTTTTATCTTTTGACTTCCTTTAACAATTTAACATTATCTTCTAGAATAAAATTTTTATTTATAAATATTATCGACCATTGTAGACTTGGAATTCTTATATCAATAGGAGTGCTATTTTTGGAATACCGATTCTACAATTTTAATTTAATTATCAATAATTATTAGTTGTAAGGTGGAGAATTATCCTCTGCTAAAAATTCTAGAATATTTGTAATACTATGCACAAATCAAAGGTCAAGATTAATCTCACATGTCTAGGTTGTTCGATATTTAGTATTGTGTTGTTATTATTTGGTTACACAATAAGTAATCTTAAAAATTAGTAAAAGGTTACATCATACACATGACCGTTAGTGTGAGTGTTATAATAG
The DNA here is from genome assembly GCA_000404065.3 of Pinus taeda. Classification (NCBI taxonomy): domain Eukaryota; kingdom Viridiplantae; phylum Streptophyta; class Pinopsida; order Pinales; family Pinaceae; genus Pinus; species Pinus taeda. The sequence continues at coordinate 113,104 of APFE030520017.1, forward strand.
TTTCTAAAAAGTTTTTTATCTTGTTTTTCTAAATTAAGTAACTACTCAAAACCGTGGTCTCTATTAGGGATCAAATCTCTTCTATTATGAGCATACGATGAAGTGTATAATATTTAATTGTGAGATTGTAAGTTATGAAATATTTAGAAATTATGTATCTTTGTCTACTATTTCATGCTAGAGACTTGATATTTTTAAGTGGAGGGGAACAATAGGAGAGTAAGAAGATAAAGGAGGGGAGAGTCGAGGACAAGAAGAGGAGCAAGAAGGAGGAGTGGAAACAATCATATTCGTAAAAACCATGAAGCTGTCAACCTTAGAAGATAATGTTGCATGACACCCCATAAGACGAGAACTCGATGGAGAGGGTCAAGTGTTGTCACACCTAGTATGAAAAGCAGATGGAGTCACATATTTACAAATAGATGAGCCTCTATGTGTAGAGTGAGCTTTTCAAAAGGGGGTATTTAAGGATGAGACGTTACACATAAAATAAGTAAAATGACCTCAAGTAAGATACTTATATGTTCGAAGAGAAAGGAATGGGAGAGGAGAGGAGGAGGAAAGAAGAGGGGGAACAACCATACATATAGAAACCATGAAGCCACCAACCATAGAAGCCAATGTTGTGTGACCACCCATAGGAAGATTATTGAATAGGAAGGGTGGAGTGTTATCACACTTGGTACTTGCACCAAATGGAGTCACATGTTAAGGGAGCGATGAACCTCAAAACTAGGGTCTTGGAAAGGGAACAACTGAAGATACAACCTCAAAATGGAAATTAACAAAGAGATGTCCTAGCTTGTGGCATATGAAATACCTAAATGTCTTACGTGAGTAATCAATTCTTTGGAGCCATTTGGAACCTTGAAATTCAATTTTTATATCTAGCATAAGAACCTCCTTCAAGAGAACATCCATCTGTATATAAGCACACTTAAGATTGAGATTAAATTCTCATCCCAACTCCAATTCGATGAAAATATCACTTTTGTTTGCAATAGATTTCCTAAATGTGCTACATTAAAGGAATTTTGAAGTAAAAAACAGGTCTCAAAATGAAAGATGTACTAGCCAAATCAACTTTAAGATAACCAATAAGATTCAAGATGATGATGCCATCCTAAGGGGAAGATATTTTTGCAAGCAAGAAAAGAAAAATGTTGGCATTATGATGTATGTGTTGTACTTGATGGCAACCCGTGTAGAGTAGCATTGTTATTTTCGGGTTCTGCAGGTGCACCGTCCAAAAGGTGCAGACATTGGCAGGTTGCGTAGGTGCTCTATTCATAAGATGCGGATATGTTCGCATGCGTTCCGAACAAAAACTGCGAACCTAAAATGCACGGACTTTCATGGAGAGAAAAATGCGCATGTGGAAAATATTATGTTTGGTCCATGGTATTTAGTCCGACACTTTTTGATCCTATGATTTTGGTCCGTGGTTTTGTGCCTAAAATTATTGAACCCCGGTTGTGGATCCCTAGTATTGGATCTCTATGGTTTTGTTCCATGGTTTGAGAAAGGCCTAGACTATAAAAAGGGAAGGAGATCACTTGGCCACTTCACTTGTGTGTGTTGAATATCTTAAGGGCAAGATCTGGAAGGTGATTGGTTTGTGAGTGGTAGCTGGATCTAAATCAAGGAGAAACCTGAGTATTACAAGTCAGATCTACTAATAGGTCAAGATCTCTTGAGCGCATGATCAGATCTAGAAGCCTGGGTTATAATTAAAGACTCATAAATTGTTTATACCTGAAGGTCCACAGGCCAGATACCGGTGCAGGTGCGGAGGTGCGCAGTCCAAAGACAGGCGCAGGTGCGGAGGTGCGCAAGCGAGCCGCAGCCGCAGGTGCGGAGGTGCGCAGGCCAGAAGGCAGATCAGGTGTTGAGGTGCATAGTCGAGTAAACAGTGCAGGGGCAGCGCTGCGCAAAACAAAAGACAGAGTAGGTGCGGAGCTCCGCAAGATCGACACATCAGAAGTGGGGATATCCACAGGTTTCTATTGGTGAAGTTGCAGACTTTTCTTGAAATATATTTTGGCTGTCTTTTCTCTATTGCTGCAGAGTTCTAGGTTTAGAATTGGTGTCTGGTTACTAGTATTATTTTCTAGTTATTGCATTCTGAGAAGCTATTGATTCAGTAATTGTTTGTGGAAAGGAGATTGGTTGATTCACAAGTACTTGATTATTATTTAATGTTCATGGATCCATTATGAAAATGTATGAAACGTGGTCCCTGGAAGAAAAGAGAAGGTTGTAGCCTTCTGCAGGTTGTAACCTGCGTACTGGTAAAGGACTGCACCAGTACAAAATCATTGTAAAAAGAAACTTCTAATTGAAAGAAGATAGAGACATATTGCAGCAGGTGGTTTTCACCCACATTGTGTTTCCACCTTATATCTTGTGTTCTTTGTTGTGATTGTTGCTCTATTTTTGTTCTTATTATATGGTTCTGACTCACAGATTAATATACTATAAGTATACACAAGTTTCATCTACAAATATTTGTATAAATTGAAAAGAGTTTGATAATACTGATTCACCCCCCCTCTCAATATTATTTCCAACAATTGGTATCAGAGCAGGTCCTTCAGGAAAAGCTTGATCGCTTGAAAGAGACCTATCATCATGAGCAACTACGAAAAGGAAGCATCTATGAGGCCACCGATATTTGATGGAAAGGACTTCATCTATTGGAAGGTAAGAATCACTGCCTATCTTCAATCTCTTGGTACAGAAGTTTGGGATATTGTGGAAACAGGATACACATTTCCGTCAGCAACTCCTATAGATTCAACTGGTAATAAGCAGTATGACACAAATGTAAAGCTGTCAATACTCTATTGGGAAGTCTATCTCAATCAGAATTCGTCAAGGTGATGCAGCTCAAAAGCACAAAAGAAATATGGGACAAGATCGTTCTGAGCTATGAAGGAGATGAGCAGGTAAAATGAGCAAAATTACAAACTCTTAGAATTCAATACGAAAGTCTCAGAATGCATAATGATGAAAGTGTGGCTAGCTATTTCCTGCGTATAGATGAGATTGTAAATTCTATGAAAAACATGGGTGAAGAAATAAAAGAAGTTGTTTGGTTGAGAAGGTTCTAAGATCTTTGTCTCCTAAGCGTGATTCAAAATTTTCTGCCATAGAAGAGAAGGAGAATCTAAAGAATCTTACCATGTCACAATTACACAGAATTCTAACTACTTACGAAATGGGAAAAGGAGGACCATCAAACAGAAGAGAAGTTGCATTCAAAGCTTCAGGAAAAGGAGATTACTATGAGTCAGGACATATGTCAGAAGAAGAGGAAGAATCAAATTTTGTCAAGAACTTTCAACAGGGAACTGGAAGATTTAGAGGTAAGCTACCTTTCAAATGCTTTGCTTGTGGAAGAGTTAGTCAATATGCTGGAAAATCTCATCATAAAGATAAATTAGACAAAGGTAAGGAACCTATTAGATCGAATAGAAAACAATATGTAAGTAAGAAGAGCTATTATAATCATGAAGACAGTGATGGACTTTCAAATAGTGATGAAGATGAACAAGGTCATGAAAATATAATTTCGATGGCTTTTGAAGATGGTGATTTCTTGGATGCTATAAATGAAGAAGGTCTGTATGAAGAAATTTCTAAACTTAAAATTTTTTTAGAAGAAAAGAATATGATTATTGATACTCTACATTCCAATTTGTTAAAAGGGATAAACACAATGAAAAGTTAGAATGTGAAATTGTGCGTCTTAGAAAGGAAATTGAGAAAACACAAGCCCTTAATCTCAGATTCGCTAAAGGATCTAAAACTCTAGATGAGATTATCAAAGTGCAGTGTTATCCTCTAATCAAAATAGGTCTCGGATAGTCTGAAGAAGCATCTCAATCTCAGAAGAAAGCACAGAAGCCATCCACCTCCAAAATCTACCTTGATGTAGCAAGGAGAAATGAACAGCAAAAGCATGATGTAGATCACCAGGTAAATCAGGGACAAGTTGCTTCAAGAATGATCAAAGATTATCGGGAGCAATATACTTCAAGGATGAACAGAAGCCTCAACCAACCTCAGGTAAATCATTCTCAATTCAGCTCAAGAATGGATGGAAACTACAATCATATGGTTGGTAGATTTGATAGTCGTAGGAATTTCTTTAATGGCCAATGTTTCTCTTCTCATAAAGCTACTCAGTGTGTTTCCTATAAGACCATCATGACTAGGGAAGCTCAAAAACAAAGGGGTATGACAAGAATCATGAAAATAACCTACAATAACTTCTCTGCTCTTGAAAATGAAATAGAATGCACTATCTGTAACAATTCCGGTCATGAAGATTCTGAATGCAGAAGCAGGTTTGGGCAAACAATTTAGAAGGAGCAGACTTCATTGAGTTCAAAAACATGGAGAAAGAAATAACCACAACTAGACAGATGTGGGATAGCCCTATATGCCGAAGGACAAGAAAATCAATGGTACATTGACAGTGGATGCTCAAAACATATGACAGGTGATAAAGAAAAACTTCAGTCATATACTGCCTTAGAAAGGGAAAAGAAGGTATCATTTGGAAATGACACCCTGGCATTCATAAAAGGTAAAGGTTTTGCCCAGTTGAAAAAGAAGGTCAAAGCTGGTAATGTTATGTATGTTGATGGTTTAAAGCATAATTTATTAAGTGTTATTTAGATGTGCGATCAAGGAACTGAGGTAATATTTAGATCAAATGGATGTATTTTTCGTGAGCTTGACACAGGAGAAACATTGGCCAAAGGCACACGAACTCCAAATAATTTATACATATTCAAAGAAGGAGAAGAATAATGTTATCTGAGCAAGAATGACGAACACTAGCTATGGCACAGAAGATTGGGGCATCTTAGCTTTTCCCAGATAAGGAAAGCATGCAAATATTAGGCAGTTCGTGATCTTCTTGACATCAGAATTCCAGAAAATACAATATGCAAATCATGTCAATTTGGTGAGAAAACCAGAACTAATTTTCCTGAGATGGAAGGATCAGCTAGCAGGCCACTTGAACTTGTCAACACCGATATATGTGGGCCAACTAGGAAGAGGTCACCTCGAGGAGAAGAATACTTCATTTTGTTCATTGATGACTTTTCAAGGATGTCTTGGATAGGGCTCATGAAGTATAAAGATGAAGCTTTCGAAAAATTCAAGTCATTCAAAGCTTTGGTTGAAAACCGATCAGACCGCAGAATCAAATGTCTGAGATCTGATCGAGGAGGAGAATTTACCTCAGATGAATTTTTCAATTTTGTGAAGAACATGGAATAAGAAGGGAATTTTATACTACAAGGACTCCTCAGCAAAATGGAGTAGTAGAAAGGATGAATAGAATGGTTCAGCAAATGGCTTGTGCTATGCTTGATGAGTCTGGAACTCCTGCAACCTTTTGGGGTGAGGCTTTATTTGCCGCTATTGCTATTCTCAACAACACAAACATCCGGGTAAACAACACTCAAACTCCGCATGAACTTTGGTATGGTAAGACTCCCATCGTAAAATACTTCAAAATATTTGGAAGAAAATGCTACATTAAAAAGACTGATGACAATCTTGGCAAGTTTGAACCTAGAGAAGATGAAGGCATTTTACTTGGCTACTCTCCCCACAACAAAGCTTACAAATGTTACAATAAAAGACTTGGCAAAATTGTTGAAAGCATTGATGTAGTGGTTGATGAAGAAGGAAACACTCCTAGACAGGTAAGATCTAAAGTTTTCGAAGATGGCGAAGACTATCCGTTAACATCAAATCAGATTCATGACGAAGAGGAAATCCAAGAGGCACCAGAAGAACAAATAAGGATAGAAGAGAAGACTCCATCTCGATATGTTTAGAAGAGTCATCCGGAATCCCAAATTCTAGGAAAGAAAGAGACAGGTGTACAAACAAGGAGAACCATTTTAGAAGCTTCAAGCTATCTAGCATTGCTCTCCTCCACTGAACCACAGAATGTAAAAGAGGCATGCCAAGATGAATGCTGGGTCAAAGCCATGGAGGAAGAACTTGAGTAGATTGAGAAGAATAACACTTGGGAGTTGGTTCCTAGACCACAAGATAAAAATGTCATAGGGTCAAAATGGATTTTCAAAAATAAGCTAAATGAAAATGGCAAAGTTGTTAGAAACAAGGCAAGACTTGTTTGTAAAGGGTATGCGCAACAAGAAGGCATAGGCTTTGAAGAAACTTTTGCACCAGTTGCTAGACTTGAGGCTATAAGGATGTTCCTTGCTCTCTCTAGCTTTCAGAAGTTCAAAGTATTTCAGATGGATGTAAAATCTGCCTTTCTGAATGGGGACCTAGAAGAAGAAGTATATATTGAGCAACCAGATGGATTCATTCTTAGAAATGATCCAAATCTTGTATGTAGACTTAAGAAGGCACTCTACGGTCTTAAACAGGCTCCAAGGGCTTGGAACTATCGTCTAGACAAATACCTTCATCAAGAAGGTTTCTCAAAAGGCTCAGCAGATAGCAATTTATATATAAAAATTGATAATGATAAATTGCTAATACTTGTTGTATACGTGGATGATATCTTTTTTGGCAGCAATGAAGAAGCCATGAGTCAAAACTTTGCCTTGGTGATGCAAAAAGAATTTGAGTTTTCTTTGCTTGGTGAGTTGACATACTTCCTTGGTTTACAAATCCAACAGAATAAAGATGGTATCTTTTTATCACAAACCAAGTACCTAAAGCAAATCTTGAAGAAATATGGCATGGAAGACTCGAAACTGGTATGTACCCCTATGGTAACAGGATGCAGCCTCAGCGCTAATGATGAATCAACAGCAGTACATCAACCAACCTATAGATCCATGATTGGCAGTCTACTCTATCTGACAGGAACTCGGCCAGACATCATGCATGCAGTGGGAATAGTTGGAAGATTTCAGGCTAATCCAAAGGAAGCACACCT